>CAODLS010964622.1:0-10263 GCA_948243855.1 Flueggea neowawraea | reverse complement strand
TTAAACTAGCCACCGTCCGGAATGACGTTAAACTACCAAGTATGTTTTTCTTTCCTCTGAAATTTTATTTGATCATGTTAGTTTGTTTTAGTTTTGTTTATTGTGTTGCATTTTGTCCTACATTTCATCATCTAATGTGTGTTAGTTGCAATCTTTCTTCCAACTTTGATTCATTCTATGTTATCTTTTGACGCATTAGGGATAATGCTTGATTAAAGTGTGGGAGAAAGGTCCATTTTGACTTGATTAAATAATGAAATGTACTATATGTTCATGTAATTGAGTCGAATTGGTGTTGTGTAGTAGGGTGTAATTGCTTTGAAGACCAGGAATCTTGCACAACTTGTTTGATGGAAACAAGAAATTTGCACGACCGTGCAAGTCACTTTCGCACGGCCGTGACATCTGCACTCCCGTGCAAAACTATTTGGCACGTTCGTGAAAAGGCCCGAAATTGAAAACAAGTGCAAGTCGCACTGTCGTGCCAAAGCTAGTTGCATGGTTGTGACTCTTGCACGTCCGTGGCAAACCAAGATGCACAGTCGTGCAAGTGTGTCTATGCTTTTATTTTGTTCAGGAGACGTGCCAAAACCCTTGCATATGACATAAATCTACTAGCATGTTTTTCTTTGGTCAAAACCTGCAATTTTCTTTGAGTTTACATGACAAATCTGTTTTGTATGATGGTCACATGCATTGGTTAAATCGTGATATCAAATGGTATGTCTAATAGTCTCCATACAACTATGCTTTGTTTGGTTGCGTGTTACATGCATTGGTGTAGAGAATATGCAGCCTTTGAATGAGATAATAGACAAAAATTTGAATTCACCAAGAATATTGTCATGAAATTATGAGAATCTTGTCATAAGCTTTTTGAATAAAGAATGCATCTAATTATGCATCCATCTATCACACTCACACACACAATTTCAGCATCACACTCCCCCCATTACTCTTCATTTGTTCCTCTATTGCACCCTTTTTGTGCATTATATTGGCTGCCCACTCTCTTCATTTATCTTTCTCCACCATATTTTCATTCTTACTTGCTTGTTTTACCACTCATACCTCCCATTTTTCTAACCTTTTGTTTGGAAGTTTTGTTCTTGGAAGACTTACACTTGTAGGAATGGTAAGAACTAAATGGCAAGAAAGGAACACATGAACTACATCTCCTCCACCAAGAGAGAGTGCACCACTTCCTCAAGATGAATTACCTCTTCGAGAAACCACCACCTACACAAAGAGAAAAAGCACCGCCCAAAAAGAGCCTCTCCTTAAATACAAACTTGGTGAGGGGTCCTCTTCTCAACAACCAAGGACTTCTAGGTCATTCTTAGAATTTGTAGAACATGAAGAGTTTGGAAGAGCTAAGTATGCAAAACTCTCTAAACTCACACTTGCTTCAGAGAAGCTCTTGTATCAAAATGACTTGGTTGCTTTGGGAGTGTTTGAGAAGGTGATGAAAAGGGTGCATACGGGTGGATTTCTTGAGCTGTACAATCTTGTGGATGACATTTATGTTGACTTAACATTTGAGGTGTTGAGTACATTTCGGGTCTATTGGACAGACGGTCATGGTTGTAATTTTCAATTTCGTTTAGGCAGGACGGAGAGAATGCTATCATTTGATGAATTTGGGTTGACCATGGGATGCTATCATGGCAATATTGAGGAGGAACCCAGAGTGGACCCAAATGCCTTTCGATGGGACAAGAATGAGAGAAACATGTCCTGTAGGGCATTATGTAATCATGAAACGGTGGCGTTCAAGCCAACTCGGTCAAAAGCTTTAGAGATGTCAGATGGATTTGAAAGAATGTTGCATAAATGGTTGACAAAATCCATTTACAATTGTGGAGATGGTGATAGTGCAGTCATTGATCTTGAGTTATTGCGCCTTTATAGTATAACAACGGGTAAAAAGATTGATATAGGCAAACTCATGGCACTACATTTCCAAACTATGGCCACAACTGACAAAGGCCAACTCTATAAAAGGTTATATGTGACGAGAATGGCAAAGTACGTTGGAGTGAACTTAAGAGGCCTAAAAGGTGTTATGAAGATGGAAGTAATGGATATGACAACTTGGAAAAACATGCATTTAGTGTGGCAGGGGAGTTTGGGAGATATCAGCCTCAATGTATCAAGAGGACTAATTGCATCCATTCCACGACTATGCGGGTAGGTTCCTATGTCTCACCAAACCCAAAGGCATATTCCAGTTAATCCACAAGCCGGTTCAAGTTCATCCAACCTTGTTGTTTCTCCAAAGACTATTATGCACAACATGTATAAGATAAGGAAAGAACAACATACACAAATTAAAATCCTTCTAGAGTTGGTGCCTAATATAAATGGTTGCAAGGTGAGGTGATTAAATTGGTTCAAAAATCCACTCAATACTTCACCCCACCTCCTGAAATGCGCATGCCACCAGAACAAACAAGGGAGCAATTCTTTGAAGGTTTTCACAACCCTAATGAAGAAGGAGAAGAAAAGGAGGAAGGAGGAGTTGGTCCTCAGCAATATAAAAGAGATATCCTCTGTTGCATGAACATGTAGACTAGGGCTTTGTATTTGCATGTTGTTTTATTTTGTTTGTGAGCACGTTTATTTTAATGTGATGCATGTAATGTAATAAATTGCGAGGTGTGTTTCTATATCTTATTTGTCCATGTTGCTATTTGCTATAACCTTTTGATGTCCTAGGTCTCACATTTCCGTCTGAAATGACGTTAAACTATTTTCGTCCGAAATGACGTTAAACTATGTTGGCTATTATCGACAGTGCATTTACCAATGGCAAGCAAGCGAAAATTGGAGAAGCTTTCTAAACCCTATCCTCTTACTTTATGTTTTTTTTGGATTTATATTTTTGAACATTGAGGACAATGTCCATACTAAGTGTGGGGGAGGTGCTATTGATTGTTTCTTTAGGCTAATTGTGTTGATATACTTTGTTTTTCCCATTTTCGTCAAATCAAAAATGCTTGAAATATTTGCTTGAATTATGCTTAATTTGTTTAGAATGCATCAAAATTGTAAATAATAGGATTTGGATTGAATTGGTTGGAGGATTTTTGTAGTATGTTAGTATGCTTTTAGCATGATTAATTGAGGAATGCATGCTATTTGTTGAAATTTGTTTTTGTAATTTGGCATTTTTAGGTTGCAAGGTTGAGAGTTTGTTTATCAACTTCTTTAGTCTATTTGTGGGGGCATAAAAGTGGCTTTCAAACTTGTTGCTAAGTTGTTTTTTAGCAAATATACTTAAATGATTGAGTTTTGTTTGAAAACGTTTGGAGTAGACTTGGTTTTTATTTGGAGGAGTTGTGCTTTTGAATGAGTTATGCTTATTGTGTTTGAAATGGTGAAAAATTCTCTCATTGTAAAATGTGTCTACAAATTCAGTGAATGTGGCACGGGACGTTGCTTCGCATGTCTAAATCTTGGATGGTCGCAGAATTTGCAAGAAGTGAGTTCCTCATCCTGACCCCAATAAATCATGCATTCGTTTTTATAGCAGTCCATCTTTTGGACTGGCAAACCAAACCCCTCCACCAATTTCTTCATGTTGTACATGCTATCAGGTAGCATTGTGTCTGGAGGGGCCCACCAGTAAGACCACTCTAAAATCAAGTTGTAAGCTCTCTCAGGTATGTTGAACTATGCCTTGATATTTAGAAGAGTCGTAGCTGCTGCCAATTGACTAACCTCACAACCTGGATACAATGGTCTACTAGCAGCAGCCAACATATCAAACATCCTTTGAGCTTCTGGATTGGGATCCTTCTCCTGCCAATTGGAAGCATCCTCTGCATTGTGGAACGTTGATGGGCCAGCCGCATCGATCACCATCTGGTGCATCTGCCCATAATCCAGTTGATTGTACTATATGTTCTCATGGTTTTCTTCATGAATGGGCACAACGTCAGAGTTACACCGTCATTCTACATGAACGCCTGTAATGCTGCTTGAAATATATCGTCTGTCTCCCCATGGTAAACCCATTGGTGATAATCAGGAACAAAACCACAACTATATAAGTGTTTTCTGATGACGTTAGGATGTAGGAGCTTTGTATTGTCGCACCTACAACATGGACAACATATATATGGATTGTTGCTGTTGAAATACGGCATTGACTTACAAAACTCAACAAATTGCTCCACCCCATCCACGAATTCACTCATCAAAAAACCATTAAGCATACGCATACACATCCACTCACGCATTTTCATGTCGTTTTTCGTATCATAATTTTAATAAGATTTCTACTTATCCGCATATGTCGAGTACACATCGTTAACAATATAAATAAAATTGCAATATAAGTAGTATCTCAATATTGTAAACGATTTAAAAAATATCAACTTAATACTAACAATATACCTACGAAAACAAATTAAAGAGTTCACAACTATGATAATAAAAAAAGAACCAACAAAATTAGCAATCAACAACACAAAAAGGTGACGAAATAAAGAATTTTTATTAGAAAAAAGACTTACAAATTCAATATGACCTCTCATTTGGGAAAAAAATGTCGAACTGCAATCTACAACCCGGTGTATGCTATATTTGTGAAGTGTTTTTCCGGATGTTGGCTCTGCAAGTTTTACATGTATATAAAGACTACAAATTTTGCGACGAAATTTTTTGATGCATTTTTTGCGATGAATTCGTCGCTATTTTGGGACCAATTAGTCGCAAAACTGCGACCAATAAATTTTTTGACTCAACGTAGTTCGGGAAAAAAACTATCTCCTGCCACAATTTTGCGACTATCAGTTTCGTAGCAAAAATAGGAACTTTGATGCAGAACTGTGAAGAAAATTGTTTTGTCGTTTAACCCGGCAGGAAATTTCCTGCCCAAACTTTTGCGACCAATAGCATTTCATCGTGATATCCATGACTTGGTTCCCCACTCTTATCGTCCACTTGCCTTGGTCGTAAAGTTGGTCGGCAAAGATTGGCGGGAAGATTCCCGCCGATTTGTTCCGATGAAATATTGTTCGTCACTAAATTTTGCGACGATATTGGTCACAAAACGGTCAAGAAATGATGTTGACCTTTTATTCAGTGTTTTGTGACCAATTAGTTGCAAATTTGCCACCAATTCGTTGCAAACCAATTCGTCGCAAATTTGCGACGAAATTTTTTGGTCAGAAATGTTTGGTTTCAAAATTGGCATTTTCTTGTAATGTTCTTGCAGACGAGTAATAGTTGATGAGAATTTATCATCAAGCTTCTTCTTCAATTTGGCTTTCTTTGTCCCACCGGGTCGTTTAGAAGATGATCCACCAACATCATCATTCATGTTAAGTGATAATTGGAGTAAGCCAATAGATGCCTGTGTTTGAGATTCAGGCATCGGATAGTAAGCTTGAGATTCAGGTGTGGAATTGTCCAATTTCAATGATAGACAGGAAGTTGAATGCTTTCGAGCAAGTTGTCTACGTGTGACAACATGATCTTTAAAGTTTTCAAAATTTTCCATCATTTCTCAAACATGATCAAATTTGAAACCTTTCTTATAATTGGGATCGTCCATGAGCATCCTTTAACTCGATTTAACTGCAAATAATTTGAAAGTAAAGGTAATAAGTATATATATAATTTTAAAATGAGTAAAATTTATGGAATACTTACAATATCTTGGTCTGATGCACCACTGGAATATTTCTTCACTTCGCAATGCATTGATCGAGCATTTGTGGGAGCAATATACAAATTCAGAAGATCTTTGAATAATTATGTGTTATTTTCTTTCCAATTGTTGTTGTGTTGTATTTTTATTAATTAATCAATGTAATGTTTATTTATTTGTTTTTTTATTATTAATTCTTAATTAAAAATTATATAACGATTAAATTTTACTTATTTTTTTATTAAAATAAATAACATATATATAATAAAATGTCAATTGATAATCTTATTAAATAACAAAATTTATTTTGTTTAATAAATAATTAAAAAAGAATTAAATTTGTGTTTAATTTTGAAAAAAAATAATGATAAAAAATATAATTTAGAAGAAATATTAATTTTTTTTAGAGTTAGAAATAGAATTAGAGAAAAAATGTGATTAAACATATTTTATTGTACATACTGTATCATTTAAGAAAGTTTATGCAAATACATAGCGGTGAGTTGGAGATAGCCTAAAAAATACTCATTATATTCCATAAAGATAAGTTATAATATTTTTTCACAAAAATTAAAAAAAAAAATAAAATTCTTAATTTAAATAAAAAATTTTAAAAATATTTTTGTAAAAATTTATTGAGTAATTAATAATATAATTTATTATATATTTAAATAAAAATAATATTATACAATTAATATAATTATTAATATTAAAAAAATAAATTTATAATTTAAAATAGATAAAAAAATATATGGTTTATTTTTGTGGAAGAGAAGAGTACATAATAAGCATTTAATTAAATGCCCAATCGAATATGTCAGCGCTTGAAAAGTCAATGTCTACATTCTGCCTCACCCCTAGCCGTTGGATTGACATCGGACTTGGTGCATGCTTCTTTGTTCGCAAAATCAACGGTTCAGATTGATCCTCACCTCTGTTGGCCAAAGCATCAGTCAAATCTTACCATAACAGGCAAACCAAGCGGGTAAACGGCACGTCGAATTCTTTGATGGCGAAACTACCCTCAACTGTCTAATCGAATTGCACCAATCCTATTACAAGAAAATAAAAAAGGCGTCACTTGGCCATCAGCGTCAAGGGTCAGGGTGGTTTTGGTCATTTCGACGAAGTGGGCCTACGTTCGCTGGGGTAAGAAAAGATTCTTTTTTTTTTATCAGAGGAAGGGGATTGGCACGTGACTGACGGTGGGGTGAGGTCAATGTGACATCAGCCTTGAATTTGACTGTGGCCTATGACACACGTCCGTACGTCCTGCACAGGCAAGGCAACGTAACTTCCAAATGGCACTGGGGAGCAAATTGTAATTGGACAATGCATATGTGTTAAAGCAAAAAAAATGCATGTGTTTTCACTGAATTTAAACTAATTTAATAATTTGCATACCCATGATCCACTCCTGAAGTTAGTCTAATTAAATTGACGGATATATGGTGTCATTTAAGTGCGAAACCAGACTAATTGGGTCAGGCGTAAATGGGATGGTCATTTTTTTCAAAAAAAAATCTAATTCACACAGCCTAAAAAATCTTAAAATTGAAAAAAAAAGTATACTCTAAAAATATAAAACACTAAGCAAAATTCTGAAAATATAAATAATGTATATGAAATTTAATATTCATAGAAATTTAATTGACCTACAATTTTATTATTTAATTTATTTCCGCTTATCAAAATAATGTAATAAAAACTAATCAGCAAACAGTAATGTATACGATATATTTATAATTTATCTCGTTAATGTTCTTAAGTATACTCTAAGACAAACTACCAATAAGCTTATTACCTATGAATACTACTGGAATTGTCTTCAGCGCAGGTACAGTTCATAGTGGGAGCTACATCAAGAAAAACTAATGCAAACTCAACATAAATATTAGCATTAAACAGTCGTAAGTTTAATTTTAAATAAAAATAAATAAAATGACTTATAAACTAATTAATAATAATTAGAAAGAATAGTTTAAATGGAAAGCGTACATAGGTCATAGGGCATGGGCTGGGGGTTCAAGAGGGAGGGGGCAAATAGGCATGTAGACGTCTGTGGCAAAAATCGAAATGCCATGTAATCTCTGTCAAAGATCAACGCAGGTAGAGAGAGGACCCTGAATGATCCCACTGTGGTGTGGACCTACTTTCATTGTTTGCTCGATGTGTTTGTGTCAATGACACCCTTCTCTGCCCATGCGTATAATTTTTCTTAACTCTCTTTCATTCGAATTCCCATGCAGATAAGTTTTCTTAACTCTCTTTCATTCGTATTTGTAATTAACTAAATAATAATATCTCATCTGCCTCTACATCCATATAAACTTAAATCACAAGCAAACTGTGAGGGATTTCTCTAGTTGAAAATGTGTTTTATTATAGATAATTATAGGAAAGTTTATAATATATTGGTTGAGGACGTACGTGAACATTCCAAGAAATTTCTGAGTCGAATTTTTTTTCCTTGCAACGTGTACATTCATTGATAAATATAGGCATTTATATAATATATACCACAGAGAACGGTGGAATATTTTAATTGTTTCCTAAAAAATATTCAAGCTCTTAATTATCATTAATATAAAAATTAATTATTCGTAACGTTATATGCCTTAAATATTCATGCAAGTTTTGATTCTTTTATTTTAATTAAAAAATATATTTTCGAATTAATTAGGGTAATAATTTCTAGCAATTAATTAGAATAAAAATATTTTCTAATTAGAATAAAAGACTCAAAACTTAGCTCAAAATTACAAACAGTTAATTTGTGGCACTAATTTAAATAAAAAGGGTTGAATATTTTTAATGAAACAATTGTATATCGTAATAATTGGGAATTAATACCGTAATTTGGGAAATTTCGTAAATATTGTTTTTCATTATATTAGCGATGAATTTTGCAACGAATTCGTCGCAACATCAGAATTTTTAAGCGGCACTACCAAATTTTGATTGAATTTTTCGGCGGGGTTGTGGAATTTTCTGTTTGCGACGAATCGGTCGCAATACTAATTTTTGCGTCCAATTCATCGCAACTCCGAATGTTTGGGCCCACCAGAAATTTCTATCACTCATTTCATTTCCTCAAGGCTCAAACCCTAAATCTGTTTCTCACTACCTCATGGGAGGTGGTCCCACAGAAAAAGGAGCAAGATTTTGTGAAAGTCTCGGATTCGAGACCTACTCATGTCTCCTCGGGCTCCTCTGAATATCCCCTTGGGTGTATCCCTCTGTGGAATCCCAGCGGATGTCGTGGTGAGTGAACCTCGATTACCGCCCAACAAGCGACATGCCACGGCAGGAAGTAAGTGCTTATATGGTCACGCCAAATAGAGAGGTAACCACCCTCGGTAGCCCCCAACTCCCCTTTTTTGTTGACAAAAAAAATATGTTTCTCACTAAATTTTCACGCCGCTCCTCTCTCTCTCTCTCCACTCTGGAAGAGGTTTTCAAATGGGATCAAACCCTTGAAGAGGTGAATATTTGCATCAATTTGCCTCCGAATGTTCACACAAAGCTATTCTACTGCAAGATTCAATCCAAACACCTCAAAGTCGGCATCAAAGGCAGCCCTCCCTACCTCAATGTTAGTTTCTTTTTCTTTTTTTGACTTATTTCTTCCGTATTTTTCAGAGGCAGTTGTTTTTAATTTTAGAAATAATTTGTTTTTAATTATTTTTTTTTTATTTATTTGGAAGCATGATCTGACCAGTCCAGTGAAGACAGATTCGTCATTCTGGACTTTAGGTAATTTACTTATCGTTTCTGTTTGTATCTCGAGAAAATTGTTTAAATTAGGGATTTTTGTTGATATGTGTGTGTGTTCTAGAGGTTGATATAATGCATACAACGTTGCAAAAGAGGGATACAGGAGAATCGTGCCATTAGGACTACTTGAGTTTAAATGTGTTTTAATTTAATGCTTAAATTTTAGTCAATGCAGTGTACTTAAGGAAGAGAAATGGTGGACGCAGAGCAATTTTGTCAGGCCTTCAAGCTGAAGAAGATGAAAGGTAGTGACTAGCTCTCCTTGTTTAGCAATTCAGTTTTTGATTTTCTCGTAATTTTTGAAAAATTGAATCTGATCCTCTGTTTCGTTTGATTAGAATTCTCTGCTATTTTATTAATATTCTTGCTTGAATTTTCCTATTCTAGTTCATTCTGTCCAATTAAAATTTTGTACAGATATGGAAATTTTGATCAACTCATTGAGGTATGTTTTCTAGAACATTTGAAGAATGAATTGCTTGCTAATTATGGTGATAGATAGTCCTACATATTATGTGAATTTTGGAAGAAAAGGAAGGAGCTAGGCTAAGGGATCATTTTATTCGTTTGTGGTTTTTTGTGAAGAAGACAAATTTTTGAGTGGGATTTATTGATTGGGAGTTGTGGACTCATGTGTATGCGCAGACATATACGTGTGTGGGTTTTTTTTTTAAGAAGAAGAAAATTTTGTAATAAGTGTTTTGTTGATTTAATATTTTAGAGGAATTGGATTTGGGTTTGTAAATACAAGAGGTTTTTGTGAGATTGGATATTTGGACTTCAACTACAAATGTGCTCTGCTTATATATTAAGTGCCAATTATTTGT
>CAODLS010964574.1:0-11168 GCA_948243855.1 Flueggea neowawraea | reverse complement strand
ATTGCAAAACCTTCTGTCCTGGAAGTTCCTGGTCCTCCTTGATCACATACAGAAATCATGCAGTCCTTTATGTAGAAACTGGTATAGTGGTTAATGCCAATGAAGTCTAATCCACTCTTCAGCTTCTCCATGTCATTGCTTAGAAATACAGGCAAATCTTTCCCTAGAATTTCGCGCATTTCTTTAGGGTAATTTCCAAGTATAATCGGGTCTAAGAACCTGAAAAATTCTGGTAGTGTCAAAGTTGTCTCTGCAGTCTCCATCTGAGAACTCTTACCAGAGTATCCGAAGAGTTATAGATGTATTTTGTTTTGCATAAGTACCAGTTCATATAGAAAGCCTGAGCTCTCTGAGCTGCAAGTACGTCTTCCAAAGAATTGCTGATGGTTTCATACCATACTGCATTCATAACAATCCCGATGCTTCCACCTTGGTCTTTCTGAATGTTCATTGAGAAAAAAAGAGTAAATTTTAATCGCCTCACGTTGAGTTTCTGTTTGCATTCAGATGTATAGACGTCATGTTACCTGGTATATAGTTCGGTATACATTGACAGCGGTAGCATGTGACAGGATCATGTTGTGTGCTGCAATAAAAGGCTCTTTCTCTGAATCTCCACTGCTACACTTCCCAAATGAGCCAGAGCAACGAGATGGAGGGTAAATTCCTGATCTGTAACCGCGAATTGCGGCAACATTTGGCTCGTTGAAGGTGGTCCAGTACTTCACCCTGTCTCCTAAGGACTTGAAACATATATCTGCATAATATTCGAAATCCTCCCTGAAATGTTAAGCTTGTGTCAGAAAACAAGTAGATAGACTGACAACATTCCTGAAGTTCATATCAAGTGAGATAAAGATCAAGAACTTGCCGTATTTCATGACTTAACCAACCTCCATATCGGTCTTCAAGTTCCTGAGGGATGTCATAGTGAGTCAATGTCACAAAAGGCTGGATTCCTGAAACCAGATGGAATCAAGATCATTTTTGCTAAATCCCAGGTTAAAAAAATTTGCATTAGACAATCTTTTAACAAAAAATCTGTTAATTATTGTGACCTTTACGCAGTAGTTCATCAATGAACTTGTTGTAGAATTCGATACCATTCTTGTTAGGACTTCCAAACCTTCCTTCTGATTCAAACGTTAAAAGAATAGTTAGAGAATGCTATGAACGAGAACTTGTAATTCACTGCTTAACAGAAAAATTATATTAAATCCTCACTTGGTAGGATTCTTGCCCATGATATGGAGAAACGATAACTGTTGACACCAATATACTCCATGAGAGTCACGTCCTCCTTCCTCATGCCACGACAAAACAAGTTCATCAGAATGTTAATCACTAATAAAGAAAACCAATAAAATGTCACCCATTAAGTCAAAAAGTAACTTTCACTCAATCTTTGCCCTTTATATTCTTTGTTTTACTAGACCCCATGTTTAAATCATGAAAAAAATATGATTTTAATGAATGTGGCTTTATGAAGCCTTGAGGAGTCAATGGAGTTGAGAGAAAATGTATCAGCCATGCATAAATCAAAGATCAAGTGAAGGAACTTAAATCACTGTAGTCTGTACGGTTTTAAGCATAAAATAATCAAAGTGAAGTTTCATAAATGAGATGGTGACAAGTGGCCAGTGGGGCTTCAGGACTGCTTTATGTATTCGTTATCTTCTTTGCATCCAAATAATTAAGTGTCTGTCAACTACAGTAAGCTTTCTACATCCACAACTTTTTTGCCAGATTGGACACTGAAACATGAGGTACGCTCATTCTTAGAAATTTCCAGGCTGCCTAATTAGTTTTGATGGAAATTAATTGCATACTCTAATTAGACAAACATATCAGCAATAGTCAACCCATTTTTGTGAACCATAAATGCACCATTGATCATAATAATTGAAACCTAGCTAAGTTCACCAATGCGCTGGTAGTTTATTGGTATTCGAGTCCATTTCAACATAAAAAGGTGTAGAATTCAATTCTAAGTGAAAGGAAATAAAATGTCTTCTCAAAAAAAAAAAACGAAAAGAAACCCAGCTAAGTTCACTTCTGAGGTTAAATTCAACTAGTTAAAGCAAACTGATCATGTTATGCTTGTCACTAATATTTATTAATCCCCTGAAAGCTATGCTGTTTTGTAATGATTTTTGATAATGGAGTTGAATCGTGGGAAGCCATGGATGAGTTTCTTGGAAACTGATATTGTATGGAAAGTGTCCTATTGTGAAGTGAACAGAGAAGATATATAACTTCTATGTTTTTATAAATACCAGATATCGGTGATATTGATCGGCAGCAGTGTCGCCATTAGTTCCATCAATGATAGTGCCTGTAAACAAACATTTCAAAACTTTTTTTTTCTATCTGAAAAGAAAGACATAAGCAAGCCGTCAAACGGAACAAGTCTAACCAGGTTTGTGGGTGAAGACATCCCAGTTGCTGAGGCCTTTACCATGACTTAGGTAAGCTCCTTCATACTGTCAAAATTAAGACAACAATGCTTATAAAAATGTTTCTAGTTTACAGAATCCGAGAAACAAGAAAAAAGAAATAACATGCAAACCTGATAGGAAGAAGATGCAGTTCCGAACAGAAAGTTTGTCGGAAACATGGAAACATCAGAGCTTCGATTAAGTGCTATGGGATTACATGATACCATGAGAAGCGAAAGTGAGTGCCATAATCCAGCATAAACAAACTACGATATGTTACTAACCAAAACTCCATATAGTAAGTCAATGTGAAGCAGGAAAAAGAATTTGTGTGAGAATCAGAGAATTTTATGTGTTAAATGGAAAGAACCAACAAGGACTATTTATAGAAAAAAGTAGAGTAAATCGACTATATATGGTGGCTGAATTTTGTTCTATTTTTTAACTACCCATCTTTTACAAGTTGACTATTTATCCTAATAACATAATGTTGAGTTGGTAGGTTTTCTTATTTAACCATATCAAGCAAAAGCAGTAAAGTTTAGTGATAATTTTTTAAAAATAGTGTGGAATTTCATTCAATAACTAGATCACATGGCAACTGCTGCTACAAGATTTTCATGAAGACTATAATACTATACAGTCTAGTCGAACATAAAAACCAAGAGTCAATTTCTCAATTTTTTAGTAATGAAACCATTTCAATCCCAATTTTTTAGTAATGAAAACGATTTCAATATCAATGAACTATAATTCCGTTGGTGTCATTCTTATAACTTAGTATTCATTTTAAAACTGAAATAAATAAACATTAATGAAATTTTGATTACAGTTTCTACCATTGGAAAAAGTTCTTTATAATGACTAAAAAAATTAAAATTCAATTACTATTCTTAAAAATGACCAAAAATGTGATAACAATTTGCACGGTCTGGCCGAAAAAGCAGGAAGCGGGTTCTTTTTCTTTTTCTTTTTTTTAAGTAGGTGATCAAATTTATTATAAGTTGAAACTGCATAGCTATATAATAATGTGATACAAACAAATTAAAAAAAAAACTGAAATGTAAAAAATGCAAAGTTGAAAACATTCTCCACAAAAGAAGACCAAATCATTGCACCAAACAAATCTTCAGACTCGTGCTTAGTCACAGTGAATTAAGACAGGGTTCTACCTATCATTTTGACATTTGGTGATTGGCCACACCGGCAAAATGAACAGAAAACGGACAACAGATTCAGTTAAATAAGAGTGCATTGCGCTCTTGACGCAATTAATTGATTTCTGATTTTATTTCATATCTATTTCAAACCAAATGTATCATTTCTGTTTCTAAACCATGAGGTGCAAAGGTTTTATATCCATTTTACGGTATTTGTCGACTTTACTAATGATTGCTTGCTCTAAGTTCGAGTGACGTAAAAATTCGACCAAATAATTTTGCACTTCAGGTAGCTTAATCTTGCAATTAAATTGTTTGGTCCGAGTGACGGTAGAGTTTCCACCAAAGCAGTCAATGATTTTATTCGTCCCAGAGGAGGCGTGTGGGTTGCCACTCTTTCATTTGGGCTCGTTTCATTCTTCCGTCCCGTACCTTCAATTGTTGGAAAGCTTTACATGGCAAGCTAGCAACTGAAATATCTCTGGCAAGCTGCCGCTTTGAGATGGTTTCCATGTGTCGATTATGTCGTTGTTCTATTGAAACCATCAACCATTTGTTCTTGCATTGCAGGTTCTCTCAAGCTATGTGGACAACGATCTGGGATTTCTTTGGACATACTTTTCCGTCCTTCAACTCCCTTGTTGAGCTGTTTGAGTTTGCGGCTAGTTTGAATTTCAGTACGCAAATTTGTGCCTATTGGAGATCAGCCCTAGTGGCTACGATTTGATTGCTCTGGTAGACACGGAATAAGGCCGTTTCTGAGGATTTCCAACTTTGTGTGCATCTTTTTCTGAGACGGATTTGGAGTGTTGTGCATGAGACTAATTATTTTCAGGTTGGCTCGATTCATAATAACATCACTGACTTTCTTATTCTGCGGCATTTGCACATTCAAGGAAGACCACCTAGTGCTCTTTCCATCATCTCTTTTTGATGGCAACCCCCACCACCAAACTGGATGAAGGTCAACACCGATGGGTCCGTCTGTGATTCTACTTCTAGTGCTGGTGGCATCTTTTGAAATCCTAGAGGTTTTCCATTGGGTTGTTTCTCTTTTCCATCCGAGAATGCACCTGCTTTTGTTTCAGAACTCCTTGCTGCTATCTTTGCTAATAAGAAAGCGTCCGAGATGGGATGACATAATTTATGGATTGAGAGCGATTCGTCTTATGTGGTGCAGTTAATCAAAAGCCGCTCCACCGCATTCCCTTGGCAGGTATACATTGAATGGATGGAATGCTTGCGTCTTTTATCTACCATGCATGTAGTTGCTTCTCACAAATTTGGAAAAGAATGCCACCACTCCAGATTGTGGATAGTTTGCCCATGATTAGCCAATTTATCAGCAACACCATTTCTTTTTTTCTTCTTTTCTCATTAATAAAATTTGAGCTCATGAGCATAAAAAAAGTCGTATGGAAGTTATCAATTTAGTTGGAATGTTTCTGTTATGGTCACTGATTCCTAAGTCTTATGCATTTATATATAAAAAAATTGTTTATTCGGAAAGTGTTTATTGCTAATTGAACTACCTCAGGTTTCATATATGAAACATATATTCTATATTCATAACTCGTGGGTTTGACGGAACTTTGCCATCACTTAATTGAACCATCATCAGCAGTTAGAAACAGTTACCACTTAATAATTGAGTAATCAAAGTTCTTTTTAGCTGTATACGATGGGCGGATGCCATGAAATGTCAGGATAATTTTCTACTAATTAATTATCATTATAGTTGTTAGGCATCATTAGAGGCCAATATTTTCTCATAATACCCAATTTGATTTGACTTGCCTCTTATTTTTGACCGTTTATGCTCATCACAATTATGATCACAGTTAGAGATGTCGGGGTTGTACGTACCTTGATGTTGATAAATGTAACTCTTTAGACTTTCATTGTTTATAAAAAAAAGATTAAATCCTATGGCGTCTCTCTGTCATATTGAAAATTTTCCTTTGATTCTTGGGTTTTCAAAAAGCTTATCTCTTCTCTCCAAAGTTTACCAAAGCATTCAACTATTAATTCATGCCCATTAAATGTAACAGATTTTGACAAAAAATCTATTTTACACTTATCTCTCCTCCTTCAATCTTTTCGCTTTCATCTCTCTTACAATGTTAGTTCCTCTCTCACACATCATCTGTACAAAAATGGCATGAAACTATAGTTATATGAACTTGAGATAAAATATGTCATTTGTTTCTTAAATCAAATGATGCTTGATTCAAGTGTTTCAATAATTTGAAACTCACTATCTGGATTTTTATTCACAATATTCCATCAACAAAATACAAATCTACTTTTGATTCTTTAATTATTTCACAAATACAAAGAGCAAAATAAATTCATTCATTTTAAACCTACACAAGAAAAAAAAAAACCAAAAATTTTTCCTTCTCCAATAACCCACCACTAAATCAAGCATCATTTGATTTAAGAAATAAATTATGTGTTTTATCTCAAGCTCATAAAATCATAGTTTTATGCCAATTTTTTCCAGATGATGTGTGTGAGAAAGGGACTAACATTGTAGGAGAGATGAAGGAGAAAAGATTGGTGGAGAAATAAAGGTAAAATAAACTTTTTGCCAAAATATGTTACATTTAACGGATAGAGACTAACGGTTGAACGTTTTAGTGAACCTCGAAGAAGGGAGACAAACTTTCTAAAAACTCAGGGACCGAAGAGAAAATTTCAATATAACAGAGCGACTGCATAAGATTTAGCAAAAAAAAAAATACAGTAAATGTTACCAACACTTCATTATGCAATATATATACTACTGTGTAAAAGCTGAAAATGTCATGACAATGTTTCTACAATTCTTCTAAAAGTGTCATATGTCAATTATATGATGTTTACATGTGCCATGTGACAGGTTTCAATAGATTATTTAATTTAAGTGTTTTTTTTTCTTGGTGAAATATTTAAGCGTTATTTAATAACTCACTATGAATGAATCATATATCGATTTAACTAATAAATATTATAATTAATAGGTTCGATTTATTAACTTTAATTCCAACTGAAGAAAGCAACAATCAACAGCAGAACAAGACCGAATCCGATGTTAGTCTCGTGAGCAAATCACGATCGTGAAGTCGATGAAAATGCTCGACTATCTTACAGTCTAAATACCACATATATGTGTGCTGGATTCTTGGTGGGGTGGAGGAAGAATGTCTTCTTCCTCTAGTTGGTGAGAGACACCTCTCTCTCTCTCTCTCTCTCTAGAGGTTCTCCCTCTATCTTTGAAAGAGGTTTTTTGTTTATTTGAAGTGAATGTTGGAAGAATTCACTTCTTCCAAATGGGTTGGACTATATATAATAGTGCTTATTGGGCTCATAGACCTTATGGGTCTATGGGCTTTGCTCATGAACTCGGCCCGTTCCCAACTGAATTGAGTTTTGTCAATTGGTTTTGGTCCATAATTTCAGTTTACATTTTGATCGACATGGTTCGGTTCACCCGTTGAGTGAACCACTTTTCCAACATACTATAATCAATTGTATATTAATTGATAATCTTAATTATAGTTGATTGAATTTGATATTGTGACACATTAATGATCTTTTTTATTTATGAAAAATAAAAAGACTGCATCCAAAATTTGGAACAAGTTTGGTGTTTGCTATTGTGAGATATATATATTTTATTCATATCAATATTTTTTTGAGATATCAATAACATATAACTACAATTCTTCTCTACATTCTTGATGAAAGCTACAGGGAAATTAAAGCATATACATTAAAACAGTGGATTGTACGGATATTTGACTAGTTTCATTAAAAAATTTGACGCGTTCAAAAACTTATAACTCGGAGGAATTAAGATTAAACAACCAATAAACTATTGGTTAAGTTAATACACATTGATTTTAGTTGAATTTTATCTATTATGGATTCAAATTTTTAAAAACTATTTCTTAAAATGAAATAAAAGGTCTATAAAAAAGTGAGTAAAAATGTGTTGCTATATATCATTTCTCATTGTAAATATTTAGGAAAATTTTTAGCTACACTTGGTGTATGTCCCGCTCATGCACCAAAAAAATAAAAAAATGAGCATTTTCTTTGGGACTTGCTCTTAGGGTGAGTCAGAATAGATCCAGTTATCTACATATCATTTTTCTGATTTGTTACCATACACCAAGTGTAACTAATAATTTTCTTAATATTTAAACCAATTAATGCTATCCGATAACCATCCAAAATGTTTTTTCATAATTCGCTTTATATATTTTTATTAAAAATAGAACTTTAGTGCATTTCAATATTAATGAATTATAAGTCTATTGGTAATATTAGTGTTCCCCATTTTTTAAGAGAAATTTGGGAAAACAACATTGCCCTTTGGTGAGTTTGGATGATTGCGAGCTTGCCAATGAATTAAGGTGTTCCTAAACCGAAAAAGAGAATGAGAATTGTGCTCAAAATCTTGACTTCTTATCAAATGATTGAAAAACGAGCAAAGAGACTAACTCATTGTTTTAGGTATTTTGCTTCTTTAAGAACAATAACAAAAATACAATGATGAAATGAGATTTTTATTGAAAATATAAATTGGGTACAAGAATTTGAGAGAGAAATATAATAGAGAACTAAAGTTAAAGAATAAAAAGATAAATTAACCTATGAGGGTGTTATGTTGTTGTTGTGTTGGAGAGTAGAGGTCCTTTTTGCTGTGCTTTCTTTGCCAATTTATAGTGTCCTTTTGTTTCTTGACCATCACGGAAATTATCTTGATTTTCTTTGATTCCTCTTAATCTGAAAATGATATGACCTTCTTTTTGCCTTTCTAATTTGCCTTCTATCCCTTTAAGGAAATGCTGCAAAATGGATATCTCCCGTAGTTGTCTTGCTTTCCGCAACTTTCATGTGTCCCCAAGGAAATATAACCATTTCGCCGCAATCTTTCCCTTACTGGTTCACTGATTTGCAGCAATTTGAGTGTTTGACTTGTCTTCTCACTTCTATAATTCATTTTGTCCCCAAAAGGCAACATTTAAGATTTTGCCTCCCCTAGGATCATTTTCTTTTACTGTACTGTTGATTTGCAATGCTCTCATTTGGTTCCCAAGAGCAATTGTTACAGATTTGCTACCCCTCTTAATGCTCTTTCCTTTCTTGATTTATTCTTTCCAACTTTGCTGCAACTTTTGTTGCAATTCATTTCTTTTTTTTTATCTTGATTTTACCACTTTTACAATTTATTCAAATTATGGTGTAAATAATTAGTAAAATGATTGGAACGAAGGCATGCAATGATTTGAAAGGGGTAGTTTGTCCCAGCAAGGCGATCAATGATTAGAAATCAGAGGCGCAATTTTTCAAATCATATTAAATTGAGGCCACGTGGGGTTTCTTGTTCTCAAACTCAAGCCACCAAATCCATATAAGTTGTTTCAGCACCAACAAGCAGTCAACTAATCTACTCAGCTTAGTGTAGCATCTCTCTTTTTTTTAACACAAGTTTAGTGTAGTATCTCAATAGTCAATTCCTAAAATATCTACTCTTTACATGTCTCCAAATGGTAAAAACCTTACTGTATAAGAACCATAGAAAAGTCGGGGGAGTTTCTAACCTCTTTTTTGTGTTCACATTATCTAAGGCAATTTCTTTCCGAACGAAATCAAGAAAAAAAACAATTATAAAAAAAAAATCAAGAACAGAGCTTTCGATCAAAAACACCGGTTTCTTACTCCGTTTGTGGGCTAGAAGCTAGCCCCGACAGTGAACACAAGGCATCTAATCGAAGGGTTGCGGCTTGAATATCAAGAAGACTATAAAAATTCAATTACCAAAGACATATGTTGATTTCAATAATGAGACGTTCGATCGTTAGTCATTGTGGCCTTGACAATCATTCTCCTCGATATAGACGGCATGTCGCCTGAGCATAATCTGTTTTTTTCTATTTTATCCAGTGGGGTAGTGGCGGAGCCCGGACTTAAAGGAGGCAAGGGCGGCATCCAACTGTCCAAGGTCACAGGTGCATGAGGAGCTTCTGTGACTGTTGTGCAGAACAGAAGTATCTATTTTATTTTGCCTCGACAGTCTCTTTAACTCTTTTTTTTTTTTCCAAATCAAGTCTTGGTAAACGACATATCATTTGTTAAGATTTTTTTTTGGTTGAAAACGGTCATTTCATACTAAAAAATGAATCATTTTTCAATGGTTGGATTAATTTGTTCTTCTTGTGCCTTGCTTCATTCCAATGCCTCACCATGATTGAGAAATACTTTTAGCAGTTAATAGAGTATAATCATGTTAATGACGAATTTAGAACTTGTGTGAAATTAACAAGCATGAGTTCTGAAATTGGCATATTAATCACCATTAACCTTCAATGTATTCTGTCATATTAATATTTTTCAATCACTAAAAGAAAAAGAGTAAATTAATGCAGAAAATAGGCTACAAAGATACCAATTTTAGATCCTAGCATTTATATGAACCTTCAATGGATTCTTCATAACCATTGTGAACTCTTGCTTCTCAGAAAGATCAACATCATCTCCATCCACAGCTTTCCACTCAAATTTCCAAACCATTAGCCACAAAACACTCCAAATGAAGCAGTGCCAAACCAAGGCCAGGACAAATTCTCCTCCCAACCCCTAATGGCATCATCTTAATCTCTCCGCTTCCCGTTATGTCAAAACCTTTTAATCCTCTACTCAAAAACCTTTCAGGTCTAAATTCCATTGGATCTTCCCACACATTTGGGTCCCAGCCTATGTCAACTATCATGAAATTTATTGTCCCATTTCTTGGTTCCACACATTTTCCCAATTGTACATCTTCAGTAACTGAAGGAGGCAAGATAAAATGTCCAGGTGCGTTTCTTCTTAACCCTTCTATAACTATTGCTTTTAGATATTGCATCTTTTGCAAATCCTCTTCCTTCACTTCGTCCCTGTCTTTTAATTCTTCTTTGATTTCCATGAATAACTTCCTTGAATTTGTGGGTACTTGACAAAATTTGCCATGACCCACTCCATGGCAGTGGAAGTGGTGTCTGTGCCTGCATTCAGAAACTCATTGCAAAGGCTCAAAATTTCATCTTCATTCAGCTTCCTTTTCTCTTCAAGCAACTCCAGTTCTAATAGGGTATCAACATAGGACAAACATAATTGTCTTTGTCTTCATTAGTACCTTTTTTTCAGTCTCTCTTTATTGAACTTCTTTCTAGCTCTTATTATAGGAAGAATTGAAGCGGAGTTGGGGACGAAGGGTGGAGGTGGGGTCGGCGTGGTGGGGTGGTAGGGTTCCGCCATTGCAGTGGGGCCTCCAAGGAGACAATCTACACTACCCCATGAGCCTTGATCCCTAAACCTAATGTCCATGGAATGCACACTCTCACCGCCAGGGCAAGAACATGACTCATCTTCTGTTAATTATTTTGCAGTATGTTTTTTAGATTGTTTAAAACAAAAATATGTTTTTAAATTAAAATACATTAACGAATAAAAATAAATATAGTACATTAATATTTTATTCTCAATAAGCAAACTCTTTTATATAAATTCTTTAACAACACTTTCTTTTTTCACTACA
>CAODLS010964499.1:0-18607 GCA_948243855.1 Flueggea neowawraea | reverse complement strand
ATGTTTGGCTTGATTTGAAGTTGTTTATATTAGACATGAGTGTGAGGAACATGGAGAAACATAGATTTGGCTTGATTGCTGAGAAATTGATGATTTATTTTATGGGTATATTTTGGTCTGAAAATGATAATTTCGGTTTGTGTTGTTCCAAGTTGATTTGATGAAAACCGAGATTAGATTTGGGTTCATTGAATGATTTTGAGCGGGTTTGCACTATCAAAAATATTGGGTCCCGCCCAAATCAAGTTTTGTGGCATTTTTTAATAAACTTTTGTGAAGCGATGACTAAAGTGAAAATGTCATTTTTCTGATTTTAAATTGAGGGACTGATCTGGTATTTTGCTTTGGTGGTTAGATTTCTATTTTTTTATAAAATTATGGTGAAGATTTGTAATTTTAAAAAATATTAGGTATTTTTGCAATTTTGAGATATCAGAAGTTTTATTAATAATTTAAGTTGTTTAGAGGGTTTAATTATTAATTCTGAAATTTTGGGGATTAATTATTAATTTCTGAGGTCTTAAGGACTAAAGTGTAATTTTAAGATGTTCGGGGACTAAATCATAATTTTACATGGATTTTGATTTTTTGGTTTTGAGTACTAGATCTTCGATCGAAATAGAATTTTTAACGTCGATGGCGTCTGAGTCTACATTTGCATTGCATACATATTCTGTAATGTCACAGTTACCATGTTTGAGTCTGTTGTAATATATCTCTGTTTTCAGTTCTGTTCAATTCTTGAGGCAACCAGTCCTGTACAAATGGACTGCGACTGGATTATTAGCTCGGTGCCCAGGTGAGTGAATTGCAGCTTCAGACATATAGGATGTGTCTTCTAAATTATATTATTTTTGATGTGTGACTCTTTGCATGAAATTTGAAATAATTAAATGATAAAAATCCTAAAATCTGTCTATGAGAAACTTCTGTTGTGAAAAATGGAATTTTCCTCTGAGAACTTTTGAGGGTTTTGAAAATAAATATTATGATTTAATATTTATTTTAAATTTCAGTAATAAACCTTTTGTATGGATTTCAAAAATGCTTTGTAGAAAATATTCTTTTTTCGATTTAAGAATATTTTTCTGAAACAAATGTTTTGTTCTGAAATGAGTGTTTCGATCTAAAAAGAATAAATATATTTCAGTGCTTTGAAATATTTTTGGAATAAATATTTCTGTCTGAAAATTTGGAATGATTTTGGTATTCGATATGTTTTTGGTAAAAACATAACGATATGAGACACCTAGCTACGAGGTAGCGTAGCCTTTGGTATACCAATGTCCTGTCAATGCCCTAGTTATTAGGGTAATATGATAGTCGTGTGTCTGACCAGGCACACGTACTCTGTCTGATCTGTTTGGTGGCATAAACCACACCTTTGATATCTGTCTGATCTGGTCCCATTGAGTTGGAATGTTTTTCGTTTGAAAATATTTTGAGATTTTTGTCTGAAAATACTTTGGAAGGTTTTCGTTTGGAAATAATCTGGAAATCTCTGTTTGGAAATATTTTGAAAATATTTTGTCTGAAAATGATTTGGAAAGTTCTGTTTGAAGCTATTTTGGGAAAATAAAGACATGTTTTTGGAAAATCATTTGAAAGGAAATAGTTTTGGCTATATCTGTCTGTTGGTTGCCTTGTTTGCGAAATGTTTCGAAATCGTTTTAAAAAAAATTATTACTCAGTATATCTGTATGCGATGTATTTTGAAACTGTTTTAAAATAGTCTTTGTGAGACACGTATGAGGCGTTCTGCAGTGTTGTTCCTCACTGGGATTGACCCCCTTTCTTTTTTTTTTTCTTTTCTTTGTTCCTTTTTACTTCTTATTTCAGGTACTTGTAGCTGTTGTTAATCTTTCGTACTCAGTGAGGAATTTGATTAGCAGCGAGTGCCCTATTGTTCGGGATCGACCTTTAGTTCTGTTAGATGCTCCACATACCAAGTAGTAAGTTATGACTTGTATTTGAATCTTTAAATGGTTTAATTGTTTTATATTATAATTATTTATTTAATGGTTTTATTAGTATAAATATTTGAGAATATTATTACAAAAGTTTGTTTTGTTAAACGGTTTAATTTGGCTAATAAACTGTATTTTGGGTATTAGTTCTGTATTCAGATACTTGTGCGTGATGACCGAATTTTCACAGACGGTTCGCCTCATACGCCGGTTATAGATCGATTTTGGGTCGTGACAGAGGGAGGCTTTACTTGCTCCAAGAGTGAGTGGAGCCTCTTACACCCAATCTTGGCCATTCGATCTATTAAAATCTGATGGCCCTAAAACTCCCACCTCATACAATTTAAAACATAAATAATAACACTAATTAAAAAATAAAACACTCTTCTTCACAAAACAGAAACGCCTCCAAGTGATTAGAGATTGACGAAATAGAATCGCCTTTGCCGACCACACCACCTCTCTATCGTCTCTCCGAGTTGTTTTCAGGTGGCAAAGTGAAGATTCAGATCGATAATCGGCACTGACTGAAAAAGGAATTCACTGACTAGCTCCACTCAGTGATGGTTTTCGAAAACTTTGAACCCATAATCGAAGAACCCAAACCCAAATGGTGGAAGAACTCGGTTCCCGGGTCACCACCACCTCAAAATCCAAGTCAAAGATTTCCACTCCAACACTTTTAAGATTGTCAAGTCACTTGTTCAGCTCAAAGACTTGGTTAGTTCGTAACCCATATCGATTTTTTTTCAATCATTAAGCTGTGATCTTTACACTTTATATCTTTTATGTGCTTATGCTTTACTCAATTTGAATTTCGTTGAAAATGGAATGGCAATTGAAAGAAGAAAATTGAATTACATTTCGAGGTGGGAAGTAGGCTGAGGATGGATGTGAAGAAGGGTGAGCTGGCTTTGGGTTTGAAGCGTGAGTTTGGATTGGTTAGTGAAAGGTTTAGGGACTTTGGTTTTGTGGAGGATGATGTTGGTGGTGGTAGCAAAGGATTGGATTGGATGGTGTTTAAGGAGGAGGTTGGTGAATTTAATTTGAAGTCAATTGGACATCTTGCTAAACCATAGGTTATGATTTTTGGCTTTTTATTTTTGATTGATTGGATGAACTTATGATGTTTAGAAGTGTTAATCGCACATATAGTTTAGGAAACTATATAGATTTGAATGCTATATAGATTTTTATTTTTGAGTATGATGAGCGATGGGAATTGAAATTTGAATGTTATATAGATTTTTGCTTTGGTTTAGGAAACTTGTATCATTATATGAAAATTCCTGCTTGTGCCACTAGGACTAAAAGTGCCACTAGGAGCTGCAAAAATTGAATGCAGTTTTTTCCATATTTACTCTCAAGTCATAGAGATTGGGAATATGTTGTCAGTTAATCTTCAATGCTTGGGAAATTACTTATAATGCTTTTTTTTTTGTCTTTTAGATTTGAGAATGTAGGTGTTTTCCTTGCAAAACTTCAAAACACAGCTGCTAGTGATGCAAGTTAAAGTACTCGTCAAATGGCCTCCACTCTTGAAGACGACTTCACCAGTCTTGACAGAGGCTTTATCATTTGGCGCTGCAAATGGGGTCCTTATTATGTAACAGATCACTAAATCATGTAAATGCCCAGTTGGTTAGGCTGTAAATCAACATGTGGAATTGTCTCAACAATTGTATCATTACATAATCAATGAAATGGACTCTTCTAGTAAAGCAATTACTACATAAAAGTTGAATTACTCTTTTAGTAATTGCGTTTAAGTTCATCAAGAGAATCATATTGGCAACTATTTTTTTTTTGTATCAATCATCATATATGGAAAGAAAAGTACCATTAGAAACTAAAATTAAAAACATTAGTTTGCTATTTTGTGTCTCTAAATTGACATGATTCATCATCAAAACCAAAAGCTAATTCTGAGACATCATTCACTATTGCAGATCATTCATCATCAAAACATTAGTTTGCTTGTCTATCAAAATTGACACAGTATCTTCATGCAAATTTGCTTCAATTGCAGATCATCTACTAACTAAACCAAAAGTTATTTCTCTTTCTGTAAACCTTGTTCTCCAAAACTTAACACAGAGCATCCTTGACAAAAAGAAAAAAGAGAAAAAATCGAGTCAATGTAGATTGCAGTGCTACATATAGAACATAGATGAAAAAACTAATTATACCTATATCGATAATCTATTGTCATACATTTAAATTTTTCTTGCTTTTGGAACTTTGACGGTTGTAACCATGCTTCCTGCATAGCTGGCATGATCTCTTTTTAGCGATTATTTTTTAATCGACATTTTTAGTCCGCTTTTGAATCTATTATTTTGTGTCTCTTTTTCAACATCCTTCTTTCTTGCCTTTGTTTAAGACATATATGGATATCTAATAGCCAATTCTGAGGCCTCATACACCTGATTTATTGTCGTATTTGGGACAACATTGTCATCATTATCATGAAAAATTTTCGCCATTGCAATGGCTTACTCATAAGTTTTAACCAAACTGATATGATAAATTTGTATATCTCTTTTGATCTTTCTACAATATCAACCAACTTGCTAATCTGCTTTTGCAAATGCATCCTCTTTAGAATTCTTGAAACATGGTCTTGACCATTGGAATTAGTCCCAACACAAATTTCAATGCCTTTATTAGCCTTTTTATTCCAACGTTGCAAAATAAAATGACTGAAATTTTGAACAATATTCTTTGATTGAAAGATTACTAGAATATGTCTGCACAAAATTCCTATAAATTTAAATAATTGGCAGCCACATTTTACTACCATTGAGTGCATATCCACTTCAACAGTGAATGTATCTTGAGCGTCATAACAACTACTCACTTTATAAACATATTGGGATCCTTTTTTTCCCATTTTTTTCTTTGTAAATTTATTGATCTTCACAGGCTCGTCTTGAAATTTTCCAAAATATTCCTTGTATAAACTAATGCTACATGCTCGTCAAATTTTGACCTAATTCTCAGAATATGTGATTTGTCCCTTGATTCGTAATCCTCTTTTCTTTATGCCTCTAAGTGACTACCTATTGCTTTTTTAAACTTCAATACAAATTCTTGTAATGATGTTGATGCATTCACGAAAGAATCAGAAAAAGAATTTATACTCTCACTTCTTTGAGGAGTATTCATTCCAGCAAAGAAGGTGCTTCTATTATAAATTGGAACCCATGATTCTCTAATCTTGTGTAATCCTTCCAACCATTCATTTTCTTTCAAGTTATAATTGATCATTATACATTTCCAATCTGCTTCAAAATCACTAATGGTTGTTGATTCTCTAATGCACCTTTTTAGCTCAGTCTTGAAAATAGATTTTGTATAATATATGTGTGCAAGTTTTTCAAGAAATTTTTTTTGAATGTGCCACAAGCATAGACGATGACGAGTTTTAGGAAGTACATTTGTCAAGGCTGCTCTCGTAGCTAAGTCTTGTTCAGTTATGGTAGACACTGGCTACTTTCCGTTCATTACTTCAAGCCAATTTTTGAACAATAATATAAAAGATCTTTCTGACTTATCTTGACAGTGATTATTCAATCCAACAAATGGAGCAAATATCATACAATATTTGTTGGTTTTGTATGTAGTATCAAAAGTGACGCCATCTCCATATTGTTGATAAGCTGACCTTGATCTAGCATCCACCCAAAATAAATTAACCATACGAGCATCATCATCACATTGTATTGCATAGAAAAAATTAGAATTTTCAGTTTGCTTCCTTTTACAATAATTGAAAACAGCTTTTGCATCTCCAATATCTAAATTATTTCTTCATAAGGTTCTAATATTATTCCAACAGTATTTATTTGAAAAAAGTGAGTCGATATCTTTGAAAATTGCAGTAACCTTACCTATAGGTAATCCTTCTTCCTAAAATTTCTCAACCAAACTCTTTGCAGCAACACACATTTCTTCATTGCAAATGCTTTATAGAATTCTTTAACCTTTTCAAGGGATTCAAATTTCATTCCTATAATAGGTTCCATATTCATTTGCTCATCAACAATATCATAATTACGCTCAATGATCTCCATCTTGCACATTATTACAGAACTGAAAATTTACAAGTTACAGCCAAACGCATTCATGAAAAATTGGTTTTCCTTGTGAAAGAAAATCATAGTTAGACCATACAGGGCCATAAAATGGAATTGGTCAAGCTCATTTTACCCTGTCCAGAATTGGTTAAGCCTTTAACTTTGGGTATCTAATTCGGGTTGGATGAGGGATTTTCGTTCTAATATACAATAGCAGTGTGAGCAAGAGAGAGGAGAGATGCATTGTTGGATGTTGACATGTGATAGAGACTTGGAGATTTGGGGAGTAGTTGGTGTATCTTTCAAGTCTTATCATCCAAAGTCAAGCCCTTGAGTTTTCTTGTCTTGTTTATCTATCAACTACCCTTTTTTCTTTGCCTCTTTGTTTGTTCGTAGAGTTGCACTCGTGTACATTTAGCCTTTTATCAATTTCAGCACTTTTTTTTCAATTGGAATACTAGAAAGAATTTAAGAAATAATATAATTTTCGCGTTTCATTAACTTAATAATATAGATCAAGAAAAAAGTAGTGTTTAACATGTGCTAATTAATTATCCTTTTCATTTTAAATTGTCCAATAATACAAGTAACAAAGATAAGTTCAACAAATTTTGAATCCTTTTGGAAGAAATAAGCTATATATATAGCTGCCCGGAAAAGAGTAAAGAACTCTTTTCTCTTTGATTGTTTCCTCTTACCTTCTCAAAACAGGAAAATACTAAACCAGATAATCTACTGCAATCATCTTTCAGTCAATGATGCGGATGTGGGATAAGAAGAACACCACAGATTTTACTGTACTTTGGTTTATTTTTTCTTTTATTTTCTCCTTCAAGTTATTGTCGGAATATAATTATTAGAGTATTGAACACCATTGCTATCGATGATCTAAACTGCTTTGGACCTTCCAAAGCTACTTTAATTTTTTTTTATTATTTTTTTGTGTATTGAACATTGCAGTAAAACGGTCAATACCCTTATTTATTTATTTTTATTTTTTAAAGTAATTTTTTAAATATTTTGTTATTTTTGTTTAAGGTAACTTTTTTTATTTTTATATAATGTAATTTTTACTTTTTTTTTTCAATTTAATGTAATTTTTTAATAATATAGTGGCATTAAAATGTTTTATTAGAATTGTAGATAAAAAATTCCACACAAAATTATTTTTAATACTATTTTTAATGTTTTTATTATTACACGTAACATATTTATAATTTTTCAATTTCTATGTAATAAATTTTAATTATTTGAGTGAAATATTATTTTTTATTTTTAAATTAATTATATTTTATTGTAAATAAATTTTATGCTATTATTTGTAAAATGTATAATTTCTCACTAATTAAAAATATTAAATTATTTTTGTAAAAAATATATTTTATGTAGTATATATTATTAAAAAAAATAAAAAGTAAAGTGATAGTACGTGTCATAGTAGAGTCAACTAATAATCTAAATTTTTTAAAAATGAATGATTTAATAACCTTGTAGAGTCATATTTTTCGGTGTTGTAGCCACTAGTATAGTGAAAGAACCTTGTGTATTCGAGGTTTTTCTTATTTCTCACTGATCCACTATTGTAAATTAAGCATTACTAAAAATTTTATTACCTATAAAAAAAGTACAATATCTTATGGAGCCAACTTCAATATCAATATGTGTTCTTTTTATTTTCTTTTACCAAGTCACTAAGCAATGACTTAGTAAAATCGGAGAAAATTCCACTATTCAAAATATGTTTGCATATTTAAGACTACAATGTCAAAGAATTAAAAACCTATATCTTTCCTAAAAAATTATGGCATGTGAACACCTATAAACATTATCCCCACCATACGGGAAAGACTATCAATTCATATAATTTGATGAATGAAACTTATCGTTGCAATAAAATATTTTTATCGTATATAATTATAATTTAATTTAACAATTTGTGTGATGTGAGCTAAAGTATTTTCATGATAGACAAATAAAACAATTTGATGCAGTGGAAAAGGCCAATCTCCAGAAAATTAGAAACTTAAAATTGAAGTATTGACCTTGTTATTTTTTTCATTTGTTATTGTTTGCTTACCAATTGTACTATTACCTATAAATCAAAAGCTCTTATTTTACTATAAATATTCCTTATTGGAAAAATATGAGTATCTGAACTCAAGACAATTTTCTTGTCATGAATGAACACAATTACAAAATTATTTTTGCCAGTTTATTAAAATACCCCTAAAAGTAGAAACAGTTTTGTCATTTGAATCAATTAACATTATACCTATGCGATGCGCATATTTAATATGATAATTATTTTTTTTACATTGAAATATAATCAAGAAAATTAATTTTAATTAATTTTTTAAAATTATTTTTGACAAAAGTATGATGAGCGAAAACTATAGATTGAAAAATCAACATCAATATTTAAAGTTAGTGAGTTTTTCTAAGGTTTTGACAACTAACTTCATAGTTGATTAATACGGAGTTTTTTATTTACATTATTACTCTTTGAAAAAGAGTAGAATACACCAACTATATAGTTAATTAACAAGTAATTTTTTATTTTTTTATTATTATTCATTTAAAGAGAGTTGAATATACTAACTTAAAATATATTGACATATTTTACACTATATAAAAAAAAAAATCATCTTTTTTTTATATAATATACGTGATTGTTTAATTTATTATAAATAAACATGTTTATTGTTAGGGCTACTTTTGATAATTACTCTAAAATAATAATTGTTTGCTATATTATATATGTGATTTTTTAATTTATTATAAATAAACATATTGATTGTTTTGCCTAATTCTAATTACTATTTCTCTAAATTCTTTAAGAATTTAATTATTTTTAAGAAGAAATTGTGAAAATATAACTAAATATTAGATCTTTTTCTTAGTTAAATAATATTCTCCAATGAACTTTTTTTTTCAAGAATTTGTGTTGGACCCTCTCTTATATGTTTATTATATAATCTTTCAATCGTATTGTTCTAATTAAATTATTTGCCTTTTAGATTTATGAAGTTTTATTTTCTCATACGTTTTTATTTTAGATTTTTTCATATTCCAAGTTTATTTGACTTAATATCATATCTGTTGCTAAATTTTTATCTCTCATTCTACACACATCAACAATTTACTTAAAGAATATTTAAACAAAAAATCTCCTTTTATTATTAAAAAATTTTTTTTTTGTATAAATGCCAAGTAATATTGTGCATTGTACTGTCAATTGTAATAATCTAATTTTAATTAAAAATAATTTTTAAATAAACTATATAATAATGAAATATATAGTCTAATTAATTTAAAAAAATTTAAGTTGAAAATTGAGTTAAGTGGATAGCTAAAATGTTAATTGGATCTATTGAAAAAAAAGCATTGAAAATTATTGTCTAACTAAGGAAAGATCTAATATTTAGTTATATCTCATAATTTCTTGTAAAACATAATTATACTCTTAAAGAATTTAGAGAAATAGTAATTAGAAGTAAGAATAACAATCAACGTATTATTTATAATAAATTAAATAATCAAATATATAATATAGTAAAAAAATGGTTTTAGAGTAATGATCAAAATTAACATTAACAGTAAATATGTTTATTTATAATAAATTAAAAAATTGCATATATAATATAGTAAAAAGATAATATTTTTGTGTACAGAATAAAATATGTCAATATATTTTAATTTAATATATTTAACCATATTTAAATGAATAATAATAAAATAAATAAAAAATTATTTCTCAATTAACTATATAATTGGTGTATTAAATAATAATAATATAAGTAAAAAAATCACATGTTAATCAAGTACGAAAGTACTTGTCTAAAGCTTAAAAAAATTCTCTAACTTTTATATTTATATTGATTTAACAAGAAAACTTGTCCTAAGGTACGATACTCAACACTACATTCTTCATTCCTCATCTCATTCATAAGGCAATAAAATGATATTTAAAAATAATCACTCAAATAGAAAAAATAAAATTACTGAAATAAAAAAAATGAAATTATGAAAAGCTTAATTAGGAACAGTCGGCAATAAATCCAAGGCAAAGGCATTGGGTTCTGAAAATGTGCCCGGAATTTAAGGGGAGAAAGTAGAGGGAAAAAGAGCAATTCCCAATGGGAAGCGACAGCTGCCTCGTGGCCGACAGCTATAAGGCTAACTTAAAATAAACCTCTACTCTTTATTTCTCTTCTCTCTGTTTTTGACTTTCAAACCCGCACGTGATCTCTCTTTTTTTCCTATCTTCTCACTCTCTCTCTTCATTCACTCATCCCCTCAAGAATCAAGAACATCCCAATTTCCTTGTTATCTCCTGCCCCTTGCAGTCTTTTACATCTTGCAAATCAGTAACTTCCATGCTTGAATTTAATTACGAAAGTGTGAGAGCAAAGTCACTAACCTAACCACCTGACACTACACATTGAACTCTAAATAAAGACAGGGCCTATGAAGTCTTATAGGGTTGTGTTTGTGCGTCTGTTGACCGGCATAGCAGAGTTCCAAGGATAAGTTAAGGTAAGGTTACGGTTTGGACCGTCAACTTGCATTAAACTTTGATCAATGAGGAAAATTAGCAAAAACGACAAGAAACAATAATTGGTTAACTTACTTAAGGATTTCTGAGAGGAAGATAAAGAGAAAGAAAGAAGTGATGAATTTCAGTCGAGGGAGGTTTTCTACTTTTGGAAGTTTTAGCCATGCCTAGCTTAAGTCTTCATATGATCATCAGCTCCAGTGAATTGTAACTAGAAACATCATCTTCATATTCTGTTTGCGGGTGAAAAATATTAATTATTGTTTTATTAACAAAAGTTTATCTTTTTAGTTATCAAAGTTTGATCTAGTAATAAATGAACTTGTTATTTATTTGTATTGGACTCACCTTTAATGTCAAGTGATTATGAATTTAATTTTTAACGGAAGCAATTAAAACAACTTATAAAAAAAGATTTTATATAGTAATAATTAGTCACTCAAGTTAATATTTCAATGAAATTATTAATAAAATGGTGACTAATTATAATATCCACCGATATAATCAAATCTTGTCCTCTGCTGCAGGTTTAGAGGAGATCTATAAAGAGGTGCTTGAAATTGCAAAGAAGTGATTCAAACATGTGATACTATTTCGTCTTAAAGAATTTTTCTAGACAAGGAATCAACCATTATGTCTCTTCATCACAACATTAAGAATGACTTAGTTTAAGTAGTGTAATTTTTATTCATGACAACAACTAGGTAGACTTGGTTAAATATTTTTAAGTTTTCTGATAGGTATGATCAGAAGCAGAGCTACATGATGCCAAACATGTGCTGCCGAAGGAGGGCCATGGGAGCCCCCTCTTTAGCGGATGGTCCTTAGGCTCCCTTTTCCACGCTTCATCATAGATAAATTGATCTAAGTGCCCCCCTCCCCCCTCTGACTAATGCTTCCATTTGGTTCTTCAACTCCTTGCACTTGTTTGTAGAGTGTCCTTCGATTGAATGAAGACAACAATAAATTTTTCTATCTCAACCTATGTGTATGTCCATCCTCATTGGAAGATAAGCAATCCTGATCCTTCTATTGCTGCCAAAATATTGGATCTAGACTCCGTCAAAGGAGTGAAGTGTCTGAACTTAAGCTTAAGTGACTCTCCTTACTCTTTTGTCTTCTCATTCTTCCACCGTTGGTTTGGTTCCTCATTTTTTCCTTACATTTTTTTATCCTTATCTTCATTCCTTGCTATGTTCTTAAGCACTTCAGCTTGCATGATGTATTTGTCGGCACGAACAAAAAGATCGCCCACAATCTTTGGGTATTTAAGAGATAATGACTCCTGCAATTGCACTGATCGTGTCCCTTATAGCATAATCGTCACTGCCACTCCAGGTTGTAAATCATGGATCTCAAGAGTAGCGTTCCTAACCTACCAACGCATTGTCGGATAGTCTCCTTCTCACTTTGCCTAATGCTCAACAAATACATTGCATCCTTCTTCCTTTTGCTATTGATGATGAATATGTTAATAAACTTCTTCCTTAGTTGGTCAAAGCAAGATATTGATGCTTCCTGTAACCCATTGAACTAGGAACGAGCATGGTCCTTTAAGGTTATCGGGAATGCACGACACATAATAGCATCTTCCCATCCATGTAGAAGCATGATGACTTTATATATTTAGATATGCTTATAAAGATCCTCATTTCCTGAGAAGGATGGTAACTATGGCATCTTGAACTTAGGAGGACGAGGTTTTCCCATTATGTCTATAGTGAATAGAGCTTTTGCCCTCTATTGCTCCTCCTCTGCAAGGATTACCTTCTCCTGTTCGAGGACTTCTCCAATGATCCTCTTCATGTTAGCTACCTCCATAATGCTCATTATTGATTGATGATATGATTCGATCCTCCTATGTCTCCTTTTTTCCTTTCTAACATGCATAAAATAACACGTTGAAAGATCGTTTAAATTAGAATAAGTGGGCCATCTTCAACAACTTGCCATACATCCATGCTTTCCAATTTAAGGAACACTATCATCCTTGTCTTCTAATATGTGTGATCACTGCCATCAAATAAATGAGCATGATTAATAGATAAACCTTCATATTTATACATATCTCCTATGAATATCATTTTGGATCTTTAATTCTTTGGTTTTTAAGCCAAAAATATTATCAAGAGCACAAAATCCGATACCACTTGTTGTCCCAAGAATGGAAATTCAAGAGAGAGGTGAATTGAATTTAGAGCAAGTTTAAAACTTATTGAAAATCTTTTTCAAGTCAAAACACACAACAAAGTTCATCCAAGTACTTTTGAACACAAAGCAGAAAACTAATGATGAAGCAACTCAAAACCAAAAATCCAATTCACATACAATATAATATGATTGCAAAGTAAAGTAAAAGAGTTGAGAGAAGAGAAAACAAATCCAATTTATGGTAGTTCAGTCGTCTCTTGACCTACGTCCACTCCTCGAGCACCCCTTGAGAATTTTAATCCATTATCTCCTTACTTCAGGGGAAGAGGAAAATCATGTACAACTTCTCTTGTTTTTAAGGATCATAAAGCAACATTTACAACCTCTAGTTTTTACAAGAAACAAACTAAAAAAACTACATTGTCTTGTTTTTCCAAGAAAACAAAACAAGAAAAATCTCTCACTCTTATTTTTCAAGGCTCAACAAGGAAACCTATCTAACCCTCAAGAAAATACTTTGTTTGTTACAAATATTGTTCCAAAAAACATAGAACTAAGCTCAACCCAACCTAATAATGATTGCAAGTGAAAATAGCTAAAGTTGGTACAAGTGAGAGTAGGGGTGTACACGGGTCGGTTCAGTTCGGTTTTGTAAGTAAACTGCCAAACGAACCGAATGATTCGATTTTACTATCTAGTCATCTATAGTTAAACTGTTAGTTTCAACTAACTGATCGGTTCGGTTGATTTTCGATTCAGTCGGTTTGGTCGATTTGAAACATAAATAAAACTAAAACCAGCAGGAAAAAAAAGTTAGCTCCCTTGTTCAATCCAAACTAAAATCAAATCCAAAATAAACATAAATACTGAAAGAATTCAAAATAATACAGAATTTAATAATGTTAAATCAACAACGATCCAATAAGAGTAATTGAAGGAAAAAAGAAAAATAAAGAAAAAGAAACAAAACCTCAAATATTTTGGTCATATAATGAAAACTAAAATAAGAAATTAGTGAATACTAGTCTTGAATCAACGTGGTTTGAGTCATGTTTTTGTTCACCATGCCTTCCTATATTGCCTTAGACGTGAAACTACACCGTTTAGCATACATAGTATGATGCGTTGTTTTCATTTGCTTGTATTGTTAGTTAGATCTTCTCAAGACTATTATCTACACTTATTGAGATTCAAAACACAACAATTCTCAAAGTATGAAACTAAACATTATAATGGACATTTGAAAGTCTAACATAGGGTTGATCTTAATGTCACAAACATGAGGAGATCTATGCTCTTGTTCCACAAAAACAAACAAAAAAAATCAACTAAACTCTCATATCTAAATAAAAATGGCAGCATATTGAGAGATATATGCGTTGATGAAACCGATGAAGAAGATTACCTGAAGGAGGTTCTAGAGAGGAAGTGAAAGATGGTGAGAGAAAAGAGAGCGGAGGAGAAGAATTGAAAGAGCAAATGAGAGTTTTGAGGGGTTAGATCAGAAAAGTCAAGAAACAAAGAATGAAGAAGCGATGAAAGACAAAATGAGGCAAAGAGAAGAGAGATTAGAGATGATCTGTCAAGCATTGGATGTATATATAAAAAAACCCAAAACAGTGGCATTTAGTGTAATAAGGTTCAGTTCAGATCAATTCAGCTTTTGAATGTCTAAAACCATAGTCGAACCAAACCTATCAGTTTTCATATTTCTGCATCCATAGTCATCCATCTTCCTTCGATTTTGTTTTCGGTTTGGTACGGTCGGTTTTTCAGTTTGGAAATTTTTTTGTGCACCCCTAAATGAGAGAGTAAAATAATCAATGAGAAATAATAATAGGAAAGTGTAGACCAATTTTCTCTCACTTCTTCTGATGCTGGAGATATCTATTTATAGCTACCTTGGGATTTGTCACCGTTGGAATTGAAATTGTAGCCGTTGTGAGATAAGTGAAAATTCTTTACTGATTTGACATCATCCACAATTGTGTGCGTAATCTTACGTTGCGTGTCCAATTCTTGTGATCTGTGAAAGATTATGTACATAGCTTTCTCCCTTGCTTGTCTAACCTTCTGCACTCTCACTGCCAAGAATCCCCTGCCACATTTGCACCTTTTCTTGCATGCGTAATACACATTTGTGCACACAATCCTTGTAAGCTTCAAAGGATTATGTGCTTAACCAAAATCCAAGTATCAGAGTCTTTCAATAATTGCGTGCACAACGAATTTTGACTCAAGATTTGAATATTCTACTTACATCATATGTCAGGGAATTTGAAAATACAGAAGTGTGTCGGGAGAGCTGTGTCAGTTAGCGACTTTGTCTTCATCTTCTTTACGTACGTAATGGCACAACATTATGTGCGCAACTTCAGTTTTCCAAGATCCTTCGTTTTTCTAAGTTTCGTGCTTAACTCTGCCTTGCATGCTTAATTTTCTCTTCAAAGCTTCCAGAGTGTTTCTATTTTTAGATGCGTGCATAAGAACTCAATTATGTTTGCAATTCTCTGTGTAAGTAGAGAGAAGTGAGTAAAGTAGAGAAACACGCATTAACAAACATTCAGACTCAAACAATTATACGCTTAACTCCAATCTTAAGCTCACAATTCTCCTTTTAAAATCTTCAAAGAGCTTTCTGCACTATCCTGATCAACTTCTGCACTTTGTTCAACTACTCCAAGTACAACTTCGTCTACCATGGACTTTGAGCATCTTTCATGGATGTTTTGTTGTTATCATCATTAAAACTAGACTCAACAGGCCAGGTAGGGCTTAGGCTGGATCCATGCCTAAAATCTTCGCCTATTGCATCATGTTAGGTCGGGCCAGGCCTGGTGAATGGACCAAGACCATAGCCCAAGTCCGACCTTATATGAAGTACAAGTCGGGTCGGGTCAGCCCATTGACCATTTAATGTTTTAATTTTTTTTTCAAATCACTATTTTCAGCATATTTTGTTTTCGAGACTTATATATGGACTCAAAACATTTGTATTTATTTATATTCATAAAAAATATAAAAGTTAAAAACTTATTAAGATCAGGAGCTTTACATAATAAGCTTTAAGACACTGACAGTGGCTTTATTTTTTCCAAATCAGTTTATAATCAAAGTAACGGGAAGTAAATTGAAACAAACCTTACCATAAGAAAAATGTGAGGAAAACCCAGAGAGCATGATGACAATATCATTGCCAGAAGGCCCTGAAATGTGATGGTTGCAGATATCCTTTTCTGAAGTAACAAGCCACTTGCTGTGCTTTATTTTCTTTTTTTTTCCTAATTTGTTCATATACTTAATATATATAGTATTATGTTTAGATACATAATATATCCATATTAGTTCCAAATTAGTTCATACACTTGCTGTGGCTTTATTTTTTCCAAATTAACCTTAAATGCCCAGCCCTAGCATTATGTAACCGTAGGAATATATAGTTAATCATATTCACATAAATTGTTGGACTGTGCAAATTAGATCTTTCTATTGGAAACTAAGAAAGAGCTAATTGATATATAGGATGCCAATTGACTTGAACAAATCGTATCGCTCATCAAATTAATCGTTCACAAGCATGAAAAAAATATAACTACAAACAATTTTTAAAGAGAATTTATAAGAAACAGAAATATGTGTGACATATGAATAATAAATATCTGGTGATTAAACATTTGGCAGCTTTGGATAAAACGATGATTACAAATTCTCGAAGAAAAATTTAAAAACCATAACTTTCTTTTTTTTTTTTGTATGAACCACATGGTAAAGGTGAGAAGAAAAGAACATCCAGTTTTAGGGTTTCCTATCCTTTGAGTGAGAGTGCACGAAGTCGGATTTGACAGAACCTTAATCAGATGCCATATTTAAGGTTGTTATTAATGAATGTATGCACCAATTCACTATTGGTGCTCACTTTTTTAAAGAAGCTTAAATTATGTCGTTAATTAATTTGGAAATTCTATTATAATCCTTAATTTTATATACATAGATAATCATTGTTGCCGACACGTGGTCGGTACCCAGTGTAGACCAACCATTAAAATTAGAATTTGTTAAGAACTATGTTACTTGATCCACGCATAAAAAATCTAAACAAGATTTGAAATATTTAATATTATTAGCTGTAATAGTGGATACCAATTTTTGTGATTGAATATAATTAAGTTGCCATTGACATACCTAATTTTATTAAAATAAATCTTTTTTAATCTTGGCACTATAGAGCGGCAGTGTCAAGGTCATCACGCCAATTGGTTGGTTGGACTTTCTCTATTAAGTATCAACCATCGCTTTTGCCCTTAAATTACAACTTTATTTAATATATATCTGTTAAGAGTATCAGAATATTGTGAAATCTACTGTTTCAGAGGTCTGTTTTACTTTGATTGAAGAAAATAAACATACATATAAACGGCTTTGATATCTTAACAAGGTTTAGTTCAAAGAGAAATTCCTATAGTGTTACATTTTTAGTGTGATTTTAACAGGACTTTCAATTTTAGTTTAACAGTATCGATTCATTCTTTAGTTTCGTACAAAAAAATAATTTGCCTTCAAATTTTAACCATTAATTAATAAAAATCTTACTTATCAAAAAAATATATTAACCATTAATTTTTTTCCTATATTATGTTTAAGTATTAACTTTATGCATTTGGTTTGCCTAGTGACAAGTAAGTGCAGTTTTAGAGATAGCCTCCCAAATTCGAGCCATAGAGTTGTGGGGATTGGGATTCACACACAAAAACAAAAAACCAAACGCATTACCCTAATACACAACAACAATGGCGAATTTGGAAGGTTTTTGAAATTGAATCCATTAAATATAACATGCACTTTTCAATAAGTTCTTATGTTTTGAAAATAACTTTGAGGGTCTTATTTATTACTATTTCTGATGCAAGTCCAATTCACATATCTGAATGCAATGCCAACGATCTAGACCTTTCATTTTATCGCCACTCTGTTACTCAGTAGAAATTTTTGTGAACCGACTAAGTAGAAATCATCTCTGCAGATCGATATAGTTATTTAGAAATACATTTTTTTCAGTATAAGCATCATTTAACTATTGATCATTAATTTTGTTCTATAAATTATACTTTAACATAAAATATTTGTTTCGTGATAGAATTTGTTCAATTTAAGTAAGTAAAAAAGAAAAAATAATTCGATTCATAATTAAAATAATAAAGACTTAAAATTAAGAAATTAGAACCTAAAATATGTTTATTTTGTTAAATTAAATAATGGTGTCCAAATATATTAATACTTAAATATGTTAAAATCTAATAAAGTAATAAGATATAAACTACAAGAATTGAGAAAATATAATTTATAGTAATTTTACTAGCAAAACGGGTCCTAGACATGTTAACGGTTCCAAAACCGCCGATTCCAGTTCGTGAACCAGCGATTCCGATTTTTGAAATGGGAGAACCAGAACGAATTGTGGTTCTACTGTTTGATCCGGTTTCGTGCCGATTCAGGATTTGACCGATTTTGACCAGTTAAACCACTAGTTTCGGTCCAGGTTCAACCCGTTTTCTCTTTTTTTTTTTTAATTATTTTATAATTAATTTTTATCCCGTTACATTTTCCTCTTTGGTACTGGTTTGAATTTGTTAAATGCACTTTTAAATATAGATATTCTCTTCTAAATTTTAACTATATTTTTATTTAATAAGTAGTTAATTTTTACAAATAAAACTGAAAAAAAAAAGATAAATAGTGTATAATTGTAATAATTACTAATCATTTGGTGTATAATATTTTTTTAATGAAAATGTACAAACAATTTGTTTACAATTATAATAATTATAACAATTAATACAAGTACAAGATTAGAATTG
>CAODLS010964428.1:0-10389 GCA_948243855.1 Flueggea neowawraea | reverse complement strand
AAAACAATAAATGAAATCAATATCATTTATTGAACCAACATGATATCCAAACAATCAATTTCAATGTTAATACATGTACATTAACATTGGTCAGCATTAACACACGAATAATGCTTAAATATCCCCAATATAATTCCAAACCCATATAGTACTAAGCTTATACCTACCAATTTGGATACTTAATGGACCACAATCCAATATGTTAGAACATAATTCAAAAGTGATTTTACCAACTTTTCGAAGAATTCTATAAATCAAACGACCTTAAAGTGAATGTAGCACTTCTCATGATCTTTCTTCGCAATCATGGTTTAATATTTGGACATACCAATGTCAAAACACTTTTATTTTCTAGAATCTCCAAGTATCTTTCCACAATACTTAGGAAATCATGTTTTCATGAAATTTTAGTATGGGCCAATACCTTTAACCAATATTGGTGATGAGAATCATAATCTCTTATGAAGTAAATGAACCTTCATCACCTATGCACACTTATGCACAATTATTTTATTCTCTATACAACCTCCACAATCCCAAAATACTCATTTTGGGAGTTGTGTAAATTCTCCCTTAATTCGCACTTCCATCGATGCAACATGGTTTTACCTCATTTGCATATTCGTAATAAATTACAAATAAAACGGGTATATACACACTAGCGTATTCTCCAAATAATTGAAATCTCATTTCAATTCTCTAAATGAGAACCATATTTGCATGTTTTTAAATCAATTATTTTGAAAACTAATTTTCAAAATAATTTCATAATTTTTAAACCACTTTTAATATCCAAACAATTTGAAAAAAAATAGTTTTGGAAGTCAAAACATTGTGAAAAATATGTCAAAAATTCTAGAAAAATCTAAATTTTAATTCTGCCAAAAATTTTACAAAATTTGGAGGTTGAGACATGTGTCACGCGCCGACACGAGCGATCACACGCGCCAGTCCAGAATGTCGCCATGTGTCGTCGTAGCGTGGATACACGTGTCATGCAGTCACGTGTCACAATTTCATTGGTCCAAAATCTGATGACGTGGATGACACGTGTCATAGTGACTTGTGTGACACGTGGCTGAAGTGCCACAAGGTGATAATGTTAGTCCACGTGGCGTGTCTATCCAGAATTTCTTCCGAAGCTTTCACCACGTGTCTACTTCTGATTAAGGCACGTGGCACGTGTTGCATATGACACGTGTCGGGCGGTGATTGGTTGTCGACAATCGATTCACATGGTCTGCAAGTGACATGTGGCGATCGATGAATGGTTCATGTCTCGGTCAACTTTGACAGAATTATTAATCCGCCAAGTGTCGCGTTCTTAGTGGACCATATGGACGAATCACAACTCGCCACATCGCCATTCTTATTAGATGAAAAATGCATCTATAAGCTTCTTACTCAGTATTTTTTGATCGGGTTTTCGTCGATTTGACGACTTTCTCGATAGAATTTTGCAACGAAACTTGGGCAACTAATGTTTTTAAGGTCGCTGATCTCAAATATTTTATCAGAATTTTGAAAATACAACTTTCATTTTTTGCCTCCGGACGGACTCGAACCAAAAACGACTTTCGGGATAGAAATTCAAACATAATAAATTCACAGTAGATATTATAGACAGAGACCAACAATAATTTTGAATCATAATCCAAAATTTGTTCTCCGCTCTGATACCACTGAAGAAATCTAGCTACCGGTTTAACAAATAAACAGTATAATAAAGTAGGTTCGTGTTACCTACCTTGATTCCTGCGGAAGCTCAACCCAACCAGCAACGAAAAACAAAGGTCAGGATCGGTTCGATATTGGTCTTGCGAGCAAACTAAGGTCGGGTTGGCGACGTGAGTGCTCGTTTGTTTCGCAGCCTAGATGCCACGTGGATCAGGACCATCAACGAACGAGGAGTGAGTGGAGAAAGGAGAGAGGTGGCATGGTGGAAGAAGAACTCTCTTCTTCCTCTCCTCTCTCTCTGATGTTTTAGTTTGTGGGACTTCCATTTCCATTTTATAAGCTCTTAAAGGGTTTTAAGACCAATGGACCTAATAAACCCAATGGGCTTAGCACATAGGTCTTTTGGACTCATCTCAATTGGGTTTGTCAATTGGCCTCGGTCTATCGTCTCGGTTCACATCTTGACCGATCTAATTCAATTCACCCGTCGTGAGCGGACCGCTTTTTCCAATACCATGTTTCAAAGGAACATGTGGTCGGTTCATTTTTACATTGAAACTAAAAAATTTAGAAATGTCATTGCATGCACGCCATAATTTCTTAGTGAACAAAACTCTGCTCACAAGTCAATGCCATTGTTTACAGTGCTCACTTTTTTTATTTGGTATCTTAAGCATTATTTTGTTTCTGACTTGGCCATCCATACGGACCATACCCACCTCAGGAGTCACGCCATAATTCATTTACATTAAAGTTTATTTAAGATATTCATTTCATGGTCTTCTCCCTTTTCTTTCCTTAAAAAAATACGGGATATATATTAATTTCATGGTTTCGTAGGACAAATTCATACCAACTGACAGCTTTTTTGGATGAATAATCTCATTTTTTATTGTTCAACGATATACAAATTGATTAAAAAAATGATATACAAATTAAGTAATAAAATAATGAAATTCAGAGGAAATATATTTTATTAGTCGAGTCACATATAGAATCAAATGGTCTTATTAAACAAAAGTTTTTTTTTTTGTAACAGAGGAACTTAACCAAGCGGTCCATCGAGCATCACACCTAACCGGTAAACCCTTGAGGAAGCTAGTCTCGTTCTAATCCAGAGGCTTCCAACTCATTCCAGACTTATCGAGCAGCTTCACAGGTAGACCCGCAGTTTTGTAGGAAAACAAAAGTAATTTGATCCGTTAATCACATAATATAATAAAGAATATCTTATGTCAACGCAAAACCCTTTATATGATAACCAAACATCCTGTCTTTTTTACTGCAATGTGTTATTTTCGATGAAAAAAATGTCAAATTGGCCTCTAACATAGAACCCTTCCCCTCGTAGATAACTTATTTTAAAGAACAAAATTATACATTTAAATTTGAAATACAAAAAAGAATTTAATTTTATATAGTAATATCAAACTGGCCTCTAACAATCGTGCCTGCATTCAACCACCACGAAAATAATCAATTAAATGATATTTTTTTTGTTGTATTTTTAATGTTTGACATGGATTTCCTACGTTAAAATCACTAGAAAGAAAAAGTGGCAATTAATTGAAGTCCTGGATGGGCAATAAAGCGCCATGCTTTGCTTAACACGGAGTAGTAAATAGCAAATTGCAGGCATGATGGTGGCATTTCATATGCATAAAACCTAACGTCCATTTGTATATGCCAGGTGGTGCTAAAATACAAATAATGTCCTGAATAATAATTGTAATAACCACCAACACCTCTTATATTGTTGCATCATTGCATCACCCCCACGTATACCTTCTATATACTATACTATGTGGTTTTCTCCAATGCATCCCCCTACTTCTTCCTATCCACCCAACCCATTTAATGAAGTCAAAAAATGTGTTAACTCATTTGTGACTAGTTAAAATCTTACAAAGTCAAATCCTTTACTAGTTTTTATCTCCAAGTAACACCAAAATTAACTTTTAATATTCTTTGAATATTGCTTTTGGCTTCCATTCGGAATCAACCTTCAATTCTTGATCGGGAATGACTCCATTATCGTTATGCTACAAATCTAACTAACAGTAATGACGGTTTTTAACAATACTCACAAAAAATATAAGAAGAAAAAACTCGATTTGGATAATTTATAACGTATTAAAAACTCGATTTGGATAATTTATAACGTATTTGTGCCGCAGAGTAATCGTAAACAATTTGGTTTTAATTTGTTGTTAGAGAAAAATTACTAGGAAATGTATGTGAATTCACTTTTGTCGAAGAAAAGGAAATAATAGTATACATAACGACCTTTTATCTTTTGCTTTCTGAACGAAAACCAAAATACAGATATGTTTCTCTCTCAAAATACCTTTGCTTGTGTTAAATTAATAGTAGAAAATAAAGCTTGTTAAATGGTAACTATATCTAAAAAGATCGAGATGGAATCAAATTTCAACTTTATCTAGCACTTTTGAAGGTTGAGATAATTCCACGCTTGAAAGTTTGAATATTATTGTGGAATTTTAAATGTGCCATCTAGTTATTTCAAATGGTCCACATATATGTGATGAATTACGATTCATAAGAAAAGGTGGCAGAAGCACCTTACTAGCATGACATAACACATAGAATAGAAGTGGTGTAGTAAGAAGAGGTGTGTTCCTTATCGCATTGGAAACTTGATCATGACAAGATTCTTCTAGTTGTAACAAGGCTTCAATTCTCTCGTCCTATCAACACGAAAAATATATACAGTGCGATGTTTGTTTGTGGAGTAGCATATATCATATATGGAATTTGATTGCAAATTGACAGATGAATTAATTCGTATCAGTTACAATATGTTAAATCATCTGTATAAAAAAAATTCAAAATTTGTATCACTAAAATTATAAATAGTATTAAAAAAACCAAATTCTAAAGCATAAAGGAGGCAAGGATGGTATAATCTAGTCGATTCGAACCAAAATTCTGGGTGTTTAGATTGGTTTAATAAAAAAAGTATCAAATGCAATCTCGAATTTGAACTTGATTCAAACTATATTTTATATTTAACTTGATCATTTAAAATTTAGTTGAATGAACTCAATCCGTCTAGTTATAAAAAATTTTAGAATTTTTACTTAAGCTTAACTTGAGATTCACTTTTTTCTAGCTCAATTTAAATTTTTCACAAATTTTGTAGTTTGTTTAACAAGTAGACAAGTTAAACTTGTTTAAAGCTCATTTAATAAGTTGACATTATATTCAATTAAGATAGAAGTTGACATTATATTCAGTTAAGATAAATTCTCTACTTTTTTTAGTAGAGTTATATACATATTGAGCTTATTTACAGTTCTTATGTAGTTTGTTCGTAAGTTTCACGAGTTGATGCTTCGAATTTGACTTGTTTACACATCGAGTTTTAATAAAAAATTTTAACGTTGACTTATCTATATATTTATCAAGTTGAACATAAACAAACTGTTAAACAAACTGGACACCAAATCGCTCATAAGCTTCACTCAATTACACTCCTAAAACAAAGTTCTAGAAACATGATAAGAATCTCACTGATCAATAATAGAGGAAGAAAGCATTACAAAAACTTATGTGGGTATTTTCAAATAAACAAAGAAGTAGACTGATGTAAATAGTTGCAGAGTTTCAGTTGGCAACAAATGGAAAAGAATAGTTTGAAATGCATGACTTAGTAAAATGGGCGGGTGAGAGTCATGGGATTGTCTCCATCCAATGGGTTCACTTTTTATGGGTACTTTTAACATGGGCCTCTCATGTATGCCAAATGACTTTTGCCTTAAAAAAGGAATAGAAACACCCACCAGGTCCCACTTTTGATGGTGTTTGAGACAGCTTGGCTTGCTTCTAAATTTAGCCTCATAATTCTCTTCTTCTTCTTTTTCTTCTTCTTCTTCTTTATGTTTGATGCTACCTGTCACGTAAGAATCTGATAAAGCAATGTAAGGAGGAGAGCGAATGGGTTGCCTTTGTCATCTTCCTTTTTAACACCAAAAATCACCCTTTTTTTGTGCGCTTAGCATGAACTAAAAGTCACATTTAGTGCTTATAAACGTCGGGGATTCTTTGATGCCTCCTCTCTTTTTATTTTGCTTTTTCCCCCTTCCTTTTGTTTTTTTATTAAGTTTGATAAAGTTGTGACACAATATTTTAATTAAATCGATTAATGAACATGATCTTCATTAGTTCATCTAATAATTAATCATTTAATGATCATTTAAATATATCATCCCGATTTTAATAGTAATTAAGCTTATAAAAGTGAATTTTTAATTTGTTTAATTCAATTAACTACTCCAAATGTTAAAGAAAAATTGACAATTGTACGTTTATAAAGTAAATCAATCTTGAAATAATGGTCTATTAGGTTGTTTGGACATTTGAAGAAAAATTATGTTGGTATATTAACTATGACATTTTTAATGTCCCGTGGTGATATAAATCAACGGTGTTAACATTCAAACATAAACATGAAGGAAAATTCACAAAAACAAAATGCAGTGAAACCCATGGAGTCTGTGAAGAACAAGTAGCCATTAATTTAAAACAAGATTTTTTTGCACAAAACCAAACAAGGAATAAGACAGCAAACATATTTTAAAGCCACTTTATTAATAACAAAGTAGGAGGAGTTGGTACTTAAAGAAGTGAGGTTGAGAATATTGGAGCCGACAGCAAGCCGATGAAAACAAATACTAGTGGCCGCTTAATGAGTCGGCTCCGGCAGAATCGTGGTGGTGGTCTCTTGTGGCCTGCGGGCAATGCACATACGACGACAGACACAGCCGCCGAGTGTGTTGGTGGGACCCCTCTCCCTCTCCTCCGTCGTCGTCTAAAAACCAACCGTAGAGGCTTTCCCAATGGACCCCTCCACGTAACCAAAACCAACCTCCCCCCCTCCCTCCCTCTTCATCATGCTCCAATTCCGATTTCCTTCTTTTTCCTTCATTATTTTTACTTCTTCATTTGTTCAAATTCATACACAAACAAAATAAATATACATTCACAAAATAAAAGAGGAGTTCTTTAAGAAAAAAAAATCAAAGAAAAAAGGGTTTGCCGATTTGTTGTGGTTACTAGTTTGGATTCTGCTATATTGTGCATAGTCCTTTTTGGTGTCCTGTAAAATTCAAATTATATTTTAACTAATGATGATGAGCTCTCCAGGCTATGAAAAGTATGGCAGCCTCATAAAATTAGTTGACAAATTTCTTCCCTCTATACACACTTTTATCTAACAACACATTTCCAAACAAGCCCTACCAACTTAACCCATCTTTCTAGACCCAAATCAAATTAAACAGTGAATTAATTTCAGTCCAAACAAAAATATAGATAAACCAACTATACTTTTTTTTACCACCAAATCAAGTACACCTATTCATTACCATTTGAATACAGTGAAAAAGAAAAATTAATGAGGAACAAGTCAGCAGCTTTGTGTTTGTGCATAAACATCTGCATGGAGATCCTCGCCAATTAGGATTGCCACGTGGCTGCTGAATATTAGTGACAAAAACCAACAAGACTATCCCAAATTTATACATGCACAGCCACCTTCCTCTCAAGCCTTCTCTGACCATTTTGCCCCTACCCCAATTTCCCCTCCAAATCCAACGAACCCCATCTCGCCACCTCACCGCCTCTCTCACAAAGCCACGCCATCATCACTGGGACCATTTGTACGGAAACGGCAAGTTTATATGCCCCTCAGTCTAACCCTCCCCAAACCCCCCATGTGTGAACCATTACCAAACGCTCTCTCTCTCACTCTCCTCCACTCTCCTAATCAACGCCAACCCACTCTCTCACCGATCTCTCCTTTCCTTTGATTCCCGATATTTCAGTGATTCCGCAAAATCATTAACCTTCCTTCAAGATTGCTCGGATTCTCTTGCCAGTCACGCCGATGGCAGCTGGGCCAGCGTCGCCGATGGATCGGGCCACTCCAATGGGCCCTCCGGTGGGTCCCATTCAGGCTTCGCCGATGATCATGAGTGACACCTTCGCAAAAGACGCGATTCTCGCCTGGTTCCGCGGAGAATTTGCTGCTGCCAATGCCATCATCGACGGGCTCTGTGGCCACCTCGCGCAGCTCGGCGGCGGCGGAGGGTCGGGGTACGATGCTTTGTTCGCGGCGATTCACCGGAGGAGGTTGAACTGGATACCGGTGCTCCAGATGCAGAAGTACCACTCGATTGCAGATGTGACGATGGAGCTGAAGCGTGTGGCGGAGAAGACGGTATTGGAAGAGAAGAAAAATGATGGCAATACTGAGAATAAGAGTACTGAGGAGGTGGTGACCAAAGACATCTGTTTGGAGGAGAAACAGAAAATTCCCGAGGAAATGGTGGAAAGTGTGGAAAATGGCGACGGCGGTGATGTTGGCGAGGGTGGCGAGGTGGTTGATGAGGAAGAATCACCGGATAGTGATATTACCGATTCAGGTAAGCATCTTTACGCTTTCATCTTAAAAATTGCAGCTTTTTATTCCATAAAAGTTGTTGCTTTTAATATGAATTAAATTAAGCGCCAACAAATTGACCTGCAAGTCGTGAACTTTACTCCATTTTTTATCCGTAATTCAGACTGAAAATGGATACACATGTGAGAAATCACGGGAATTCTGCTTACAGCAATCTGATTCTTCTTAATTCATTTTTCCAATGTTTTTATTGGTTGAATGTACTTTATTTTCTCGATCATTAATTATTATGATTATGATCAAGGGTTTAAGTAGTCATATATAATTTAGTGATCTCTGATGGATTGGAGGAGCTTTATTTGTGTTCCCAAAAGTGGAAAATTGGCTTCGTCTGGTACGGCGGAGAAGGTAATAAGTTTTTATTTTTTATTTTTTTAAATGCAAGTTTGCTTGTTTTGGTAGGTCGGACTCCTGGAGAAAGCCAAAAACTTTATTTTTAAACATTTACAAAAGGAAAGCTATTTTTTTCCTCCGTTTTCCCAGGAATCAAACAAGATCATGTTTTTCTCCATCAGATCCGAGATTCAAACCATTTTTGCTGACTTTTATTTCAGTCAGAGTTCTGCTAGACAGGGGCATACATATAATGCCGTTTTAAACTTGGATAGCAAGTTTAGTTTAAATCATTTTTTGTATTACCCAAAATCCAGAATTTTTGGGCCCTGATTTCTCAAATAAAATGCAAAAAATATATATTTTAAAATGAACATAAAAATAAATAAAAAAACATTTTCTACATGTTTATGGTGGGGGTTGGAGTATTTCGAGGTCGGAAAAAGGCTTGTCTGTATCCAGTGTTACAGTTAGTTTCGGGACTGGCGAACAGACCAACGTTGATGCAACTGCCTGGAGATGTGTGCAATGATTTTAAGGCAGGCGGCGTTTAATCACAACCGTTCGATCTTAATTTGACGTCATGCTATTTGTTTGGTTTTATGCATCGCTCACTGCTCTGCACGTTGTTGATCCCAGAGCTCATAACATAGTAGTATTTTTTTGGACTCGGAGTGGGTGGACTCGTTTGACCCTGCCGAGTTGCCGCCGCACCAGCCGGTTCAAGTTCGTCCCCGTGGATTGGAATCCAAAGTTGGTGGACAAAAAAAGAAAAGAAAAGAAACCCCGAGCCGTATTTAAAGATTCGAATCTTGCACAGTGGCGTACTGTTGTTGGGCTATTTGGTGGTGGCTTTTGTGGGTTCGTGTTGTGCTTGTGTTGCTAAAGTAATTCCAGACAGTGACAGCTTTGTCTTCAGAAGCCAATAATGGGTTCCAAAATTTCCAACCGTCAGGGGAGGAAAATTAAAGGGTACCTAGTAGTTGGTACCTGCTGACTTTGAAAATAATTTTCTTTGCTCTAATTACAAGACAAATCAAATTATTAAACCATTTGCTCGACTTTTAGTACTTTAGATTGATTAGATTTATTCTTATTAATGCATGTGACTAGCATATGGTATTTGGTGGTGGGTCCGTTGAGAAATAAAGATGAAAGCGAGAGGAATGTGATGATTCTTTCTGTGTATTAAGTTAGTTACTTGAGTTGAATCACAGATGGGTAGGAAATCACGATATTCATGACTGCTGTATTAAAAAATGAATTTTTACGAGGTTGGTTAATGTTATTTCTGATGTCTTGGTAAACTATTACTTACGAATTGATAAATCCAGAAAAGTTTACTCTTTTAAAATTGTTCTCCTTTGTCTCTCTAACCTGATACTGTTGTGCTCTTGTACTAGTAAATTCATTTTCTTTTCCTCTTGAAGTTGGGTGAGATTGGATTCGCGATTGTGCAGACTCTGTCAAATTTACTTCCTGTCTGATCTAATCAATGACATTCTAGTTTTTAATTTAATAGACTGTGTTTCCAGAATATGAGGACTACTGTGGGAGCGGCAACACGGTTTAAGCCCATCGTTCTGTTCTTTCTCCAATTTCTTTATCTTTTTCTTTCTGTAGAATTTAATTTGTTAGTTAATGAGCCAAGCTGGTTCTATAGTTAGAATCACCTTAGTGTTGCAAAATTAAATTAGAGTGAGTTTGATCATAAAGGTTCTAATTCACACTTTAATTAAAGTTGGGACTGATAATGCAGGATCTCAAGAAATGCAGTCCAGTGGGGAGAACATCAACATATGTTACAACCATGAAAACTGTAATTCACGTCCTGACCAAATCAAGTTACAAAAAGGTTTCTCCGCCAGGGAGCATGTGAAAAGACATATGGTGAG
>CAODLS010964395.1:0-15419 GCA_948243855.1 Flueggea neowawraea | reverse complement strand
TTATAGTGAGTGCCCCTCGTTCGGACTATACTTTTGTTCAGTCGTTAGAGCTCCACATCGGGCTACTGTTGGGATACTGGGCTACACACTTTTGTATTTTGGGATATTCTCTGAGGATTTTATATTTTCACTGATTTTTTTTATATATTGTATATATATATATATATATATGGTTTTCTTTCATTTATAAACGTCTTTATAAATGTTTTAATAAATATTTGTATAAGTCGGGTAGAATGTCTGTACATAAAGGCTTGTAAGGGATGAATTGGGCTTTTACAGACGGTCCACCTCGTACGCCGGTCACGGGTCCGACTATGGGTCGTGACATCTCTTCTCCCTAAACCCTAACTCTCTTGTCCGCCGCTCTCCCATCCTCCTCCTCCTCTGTCATTTCTCTTTCTTTGTCATCTTTATTCCCCTCTCTCTTCTCCACTCTCTCAATTCTCTCTTTCCTCTCTCTAAAAAAACTCTAGCTCTTTCGTCTTTGTTCTTCTGAAGACTATTGGCAGCAGGACATGCTATTGGAGTGGTGTTATGAGGCGGCGGCTAGGGTTTGGAACCCTAGCTACTGCCTTTCAATTTTTTAAAATTACATAAATGTCCTGGAGTTTTAAATTTTTTACAATAAGTTCTTTTAAAGTTGTTTTTTGTTTCTATACTTTTTAAAAAAAAATGCAAGGTCGAAAGAAATATGAAGAAGACACTTTTAAATATTTGTGAAGATTCATTTTGTGCAGGAGTGATTATATTTGGAGACCTTCAAAGACCTATGAAGATTTTCATAGACATTTGGAGACTTTTTTGGACGACTTTTCATATATTTTTGGAGATGTTTGGAGAATTTTGGACACCAAATTAATTATCATTAAATAAATTAAAATTCATAAATATATAAATAATTGTCCTTAATTAAAACAATTACTCAGAAAATTTGTTGAATTAAATTTCTTAAAAAAATGTAAGTTTTGAACACGTTTGGAGATTTTTGGAAACCTTCTGAATTAAACCAAATTTCTTATAAAAAAAATTGAAAACTCCCTTTTGAAGACATTTGGAGGCTCTTTGAAGACTTTTGGAGACCTCTTTTGAAGACGTTTAATGACATTTGGAGACCTCTTGGAAAATTATATAATTTTTTTTACTGAAATTCATTTTTCTCAAAAAAATCAATTTCTCGCGAAAATATTATGATTTCTTGCAAATATGGCATTTTCAAGTGAGTTCATGTTTTTTTCATTTTTCAAAATTGGTAATTTTGAAATTCATGTCTTAAAATCTATATTTCAATTAGTCTAAAAGTGTAATTCTCCCATTTTATTGGGCTATAACTATCACTACTTTCTAATTAATTACGGTTCTGTCTGTTGTTAAGGTTGGATGGAACTGTGTTTTTCTTGATCGTGAACGTTGGAACTGTGTTGATATCATTACAGCACTCTGTTTACAAAGAATCAGATTTTCCATTCTGATACGATCTCTGACGAGCGTTTTATCCAATCTTGAATCCGAATGAGTAAAATGTCAATAAGATATCCGGATTAAAAAGACGTTATATGACAGCGAGTTATTTTGCATCATTTGCATTGAACATATCTCATTGGTAAGCTAATTACTTAGCTAAAACATTTAAAGCAGTGGAAAAAAGCTAGAAAGAATGGTATTATATATGAAATCATCCTCTACCGCGAAAAACATATACAGGACTATTTGAGATTGATGGTTTTGTATCTGTAGTTCTTGTATCAGTAGACTCCACAAATGAGAGGGCTTTCCTTTGTGAAGTGGTAGAGCAATATTGATGCCTGGCATGACAAAGATTAACTGTAGGTTTAATGCTTGCAGAAACTATGAGAAGTTTTGCTGCAATGACAATAGCTTTTTGCCATTTCCATGGACTAAATAGCATTTTAATGCAACATATCACAAGTCCACTCATCCTTCTCTTTTTGTTGTCAGCATTACATTTTGGCTTACAGTTCTAGATTTTACCATCTAACAAGTCCCAGTCGAAAGCAGTCTCTCCATTGTTGAATGATGAATTCAACTCTTTAAGAACAACAAGTGGTCTACCTTTATACCTTTTAACCTCTTCAATAAGACTTATTATGCTTTTCTCCAAACGAGCAAGTGCTTCTTGCCTGTCCATTGGCTGCCAGTATTGTAATTTCTGCATAAAGTAATAATTCCAAATAATTAAGCTGAAAGCCTTGCAAATTTCAAATGGTAAAATTTTATTTACTCAATATAGCATTCTCATTCAACATATAATATGCCAGTAAGTTTAGCCAACGTATTCAACCTATAACAGATTCAGAACAAACGGGTTCGGAAATGGAACCTTGACAATTTCAAACTTTCCTTATTCATAAATGAATCTTTGTGCTCAATGATCGTCATTGGTAGTGGGAAGCTTGTCTTGCCAGATTGGATGCAAATAGATACTTAGTGGTTTGGAGTTGTTGGCTTCAGAAATCAAATATCATTTTGGACTCCCTGTTGTGGAATCAAATACAATGGAAGTGGAAATTAAATATTTCTAAAACTGCAAGAACAATTATCCTCCTGTTTATGTGGGATAATTTAAATCTTAATTTGAAGGTTAATGGGAATTCAATCATGTTTGATAATCAATTTGATTTCTGCACATTTATTTAGTACACTGGAATTCAAATCCAACCACTTGAGCTAGTCTCAAATTATTAGGTTAGCAAAGTAATAAATTCAGATGTTAGTTCTAGGGGCTGGAGTTAAGTTCTTGTATCTATCGCTCTATTGCTGCCATCTTGAAATGAAGCAATAAAAGATTATATCAATGTCTGATAATCAAATTCAAGATTCTAGGATTGTTGTGCTACGATCTTGAAACTTCAAATTCCAAGTTTGTAAGGAGAGAAAGTGGACAACTAATGGGAAGATCACAAAATGTAAAAACATTGCTACTATCTTATCAAGCATTCGTTTTGATAATTTCTCATTTATATCAGAGTCCAGTGATTACCTATCCATGTAAGACTAAAAGATTAAACCAAATAATTATCCGTGGAATTTAAAGATGATAGTTGAAAATAGCATACAGCCATGATTTAGAAGCAAATAAAGAAGAAAAGGAGAAAAGGAAAGGTACCTGTAAGAACATAAGCACGTCTCTGACTTCCTTTAAGGAGTCTCTAATGGCAATCAATCTTTCCTTCTCTGGAAATGGGGTCTCCACAACAGCACAATAACGACCATTTTCGGAACAGAGCCTGCAGAAGCCTGTGGTGTCTTCAACTTCAGCAGTGATGCCATCATGCAGTGAACATGCTCTCTCAATCAGACCCTGCAGGCCTCTGCTCAACTCCATCACAAACAATCAAAACCCACCCACCTTCATGTATTTATGTTCAGTATAGTATATATTGTGATAGCTTGTCTATTTTTCTTTTGGTTGGTTCAGGAAAGGTACTAGTAGGCCTCTTTTTTTTTTTATGGTTTGTGTTTGGTTTTTGATCAAAACAAAATCATTTTGGTCTCTTTTTCTTTTGTGACTTTATTAGTTTTTATTCTTCTTCTTTTTTGTGGGTTTGCTACTTTGCTTCCAAGTCAAGCTGTGTCTCCAAATGAGAGGCTTAGCTGGTTTTTTGACTGTTGTACCCCACAGCTTTGCTTTCATCACATGGTTTTGTGCATGGCATGTGTTTATATACATATGATGCATGTCCATTGGTCCTCAAGTTCTATCTCGAGCCGAACCAAGCAGAACAAAGCCGAACTTTAAAGTATTCAAGTTCGGCTCGACTAAAATGTTTCGAGCTCCAGCCTGAAGTCAAACTCTATATCAAGCTCAAAATCTTGTTCAAGGTTCTCGTTACAAGGTTCGCGAGCTTACAAGCTTTTTGAATCCGGCTCAACAAACGCTAAAATAAAATTGTAAATGAGTTTTACTCATTCAAAATTGACAAAAACTTTAAAAATTATAATCAAGTTTATATTGGTTTAATAAAATTATGTTGAGTATGTAGGCAAACCAATAACTATTAGAAACTTCAACTTATTTCACAAGTTCAACTGAATATTAAATCATCTGCGAATATACTTATACTTTTATAGGCACGACTTATTATTGCAAAATTGAACTTTTATCAATGTAACCCAAATATTAAATACTATTCCAAACATCAGCATATTTTTCATAAATAAATTTAACACATATAAATATATACATACACACATACATATGTGTGTAAGTATATACATACATATATATACGAGTATGTTTATGAATACATAAACAAGTCTATTCGCAAATTTTTTCGAATCGAACTTTAGATTGTTCAAACTCGACTCGTATACGAAAACGAGTTTAATATTTTGTTTCGCGAACAAACTCATATATGAACGAGCTTTTCTCTAGCCGAATTTTGAGCTGCTCACAAGCGATTTTGCTCATTTACACCCTAGATATATGCATTTGGAGATGATGATGATGATGATTAAATCTATCTATATGAGTGAGTCTGCAGATGAATGTGCTGAAATCATGGCATCCAAGTATTTAACATGTTGACACCCACGACATGGTCAAAGCTGAGATTGTGTTACTAGTCTTGTAGAAGTCTCTCGTGGGTTGTTGGCCATGATTGCTAGCTGTTTAACAAATGATGGGCCCTATCCCATAACGACTGGGTGGGCACATATGGGTTTCAATCTTTAAAGGAACAATTACATATTCCTCCGGTCCAAAATCATCAATTATAGATTTTGTGACCTATTTTTAATATTTTATACAAAAACTATAAAATTACGATTGTATGGACCAAATTTTATAAATTATAAATTAATAGGTTTGTTTATATATTATTTAAAACTTATTTAGGATTTGTTTATATGTTGTTACTTATTTTAAAACTTAAATGTTGTTTATATATTATTGATAACTTGTTTCTATGTTGTTTAGAATCTGTTCATTTTCAGACTTATTTATATGTTGTTTATATATTATTTTTTATTTTAAAACTTGAATATTATTTATATTATTGATATATTTGTTTATATATTGTGTATATATTAAAAACAACATATAAATAATATATATTTATAACATATTAACAATATATAAATTACATATTTGTTTGTATATTGTTTTCAACATATAAATAATATATCAATAAGATACCAATAATATGTAAACAACAATTAATCAATATACAAACAAAAAAAAGCATATAAACAACAAATAAACAAGATGCCTTGAATTTGAAAATATAGAAAAACATCAACAAAATTCTAACAACATATAAACAATACTCCGTGAATTTGAAAATATATATTCGTGAATATGAAAGGTCATACGCGTACGGACGAAATATTGCAAAGTGTATATATAATACGCATAACTTTTTCGTACGAAATAAATATTACAAAATTTTGTTGACGAATCGCGTAATTACCACTTCATTTAAACTTCACTAAAGTGTGGTTATATAAATAAGTGGTTTCCTAAGACGTCCTATTTTGCAAAAGAACAAATCTACGCAGACTAAGCCACTTCCTGGACACTGCATATTTTTATTTACTTCCACTGAAAATCAAACTCATGAGCAGTACCAATGAACTTGTAACTTATTGATTTCGCAAAACACGTAGTTGAAAATAACGCAACTAATTCAAGTTCAAGAAAAAATATATGCTTTGTGCACTGCATAATCATGTAAAAGATTGCAACCCTAAAAAAATGTCATCATATTTGTTTGTGCTATATTGAAATGTAATTTGTAGTAAGAAAATCTGACATCTTTATTTAGTTTTTCGTTGTTTGGTAATACACATAAACCGTACACAATTTATTGTTTAATACCATGCGTTATCGTTATTTGTCAAACTATTTACGAAATAGCAAATTGTTAGGAGGCTTGAAGCAAATCATTTAGGAAAGCTTGAAGGATTGGAAGAAAGGAATGATTTTTTTTCCCAAAGAAAATAAAATAGAAAAAAAAGCATAATATTGTTGACCCCACGGGGATTGAAGGTTGGATTTGTAGCTTCTATTCTCTTCTCTTCTCTTCTCTTCTCGAAGGTGGGGAGGTAGGCGAAATGGACCGCATGGTCCTGCTTGCTCTGGGCCATCTACCATTTCCACACACATCACCATATCTTCATCTTATTAACTGCCCTTTTTCTCTGGGGATGGTAGAATCAGATGAACTACAACTTTCCAAAGATTTTCCAATGATGTCTACTCACATACTTGACCCACCCCCAAGTATTATATATTTGCATCAGTTATTACTGTTATATTTTACTTTTTTTTACCTCGATTAGAAATTTTCTTCTCCATAATTCAAATGCCAACCTTGATTTGAGAAATTACCGTCACCTTTTTCTGGGCAGAGGAAGCGATTAAGGTACAATATGGAGATGACAAGGGTGACATTGATGTAGATTTACCTTTTATATTGATGGAAAACAATGTTAAAAAACAAAATAATGTGAAAAAAAGTTCATTCCAAACATAATCATGGTTGCTTCTGATTGAGGGGCCATGTGATTAAAATAAATCAAAACATTTTCTTTGGCAGGTTTTTTTTCTAAAAAAAATCTTGAATATTTTTGGACTATAAAATTTTCTTGAATAGTTGGGAAGAAATGTCGATTTTCTTTTTAATTTTATATAACTTTGTTATATTCTTTATTTTCTTCTTTTTCTTTTGTGCCAATGGCGTCGAATACTTTATGTCTAACGTTTAAATTCGTTGTCTGTATCTTTGGCCTGCAAACTATGTTGCCTCAATTTTCATACACTTTATTTATAATGCAGCAATACGTTAACTTGGATGCATAAAGAAGCTTAAAAGCAATGTTGAGAGGATTAAAATATATGTACATCTCACTAGTATAAAGAAACAATTATTACAACTTTAAAAATGAAAGAAAAACAGATATTTCATCGTTTTCTTCCTTCGTTTAAGATTTTTAAATAGAAGATCCGAGAATTTTTCACAACAGCACATTATCTTCTTTAAAAACGTGTTTAATTATAGTATTTACCACAAAAAACGTGTTTATAAAGGTATTTTAACAAATTGCACGAGTTACACAGGTCTAATTAACTTGTTCCCAAATGAAGTTCGTAAAGAAATCTATAGAGGTCCCTGAGGTTTGGTGTATTGTTTATTCCGGTCCCTATTAGTTCTAAATAGTCACTCCGGTCCCTCCGTCTGTTACCGTTAGTAAAATATAACCGGCCACGTCAGATTTTCTAAAGTGACACATAAACCCTACTAATTTTAAGTATTTAATGACAAAAATACCCCTATAATACTCTCTGTTTTCTCTCTCTCATCAACAGACTCTCTCTCTAACAACTAAAATCTCTGTCTCTCTCTCATCAACTCTCTCAGCCAACATCCACCAACGTAGTCACCACAACACCAAAAAACAAACCATTGATTGCAAAATCTACGAAGCCAAGATCCAAACAAAATTCAAAATAAGAGACGAAAATCGAAATCAATATCTACAATCAAAAAACCTTGAGAGTTCTTTGAATCAAAACACAAGCAAAAATAATAATATGAAATTACAAAAATTAACATCAGAGCAATAATCAACATTATAGCAACTACGAACTGAAATTAAAAAAATCAAGAACACAGACGCATTCTTCACACTCTCATCCTCCACCTTGTTCTTCAAGTCGTTCGCTGCAATCACCCAAAGCCACAAAACCCAACCCTACACCCACCATTTCTGCCACCACTTTGAATCCAAAACAACCACCCTAGAAATTGAAAAACAGAACTCCATCACTGTCAGTATCAAAATTCGTGATACATCTCCTTAACAAATCACAAATCACACGGTTTAATTCCTTCTATCTCTGTCGGCCCGCAATTCCTCAGATCTACTAGTCCATCAGTCTCAATTCACATATTTAACATAATTAATTAATGACAAAATAATTAAAAAGAACCGGAATTTTTTCAGCAAGAGAGAGATCGACGATGTGAGGAAGACAGAGAAGAATCATATCAGAAGAGAGAGGTCTGGATGGGGAAGAAGAGAGGGAGATTTCTTCGGAGACGGCGGAGGAGAGAGGGGCACGGAGCTTCTTAAGGTCGTCGATGGCGGCGACGGCGGAAGGTTTGGAGCTGAGGAGTTCTTCTTGTTCCTTATTGATAGGTTTGCCTTGTGCGTTGCATAGGGAAAGGAGGGAGGAGGGTGTGTGGCGAGAGAGACGCGAAGGAGTGTGAAGAGGAAAGAGGTGAGATCTACAGTGGTGGTAGATCCGTTGGAGTGTGACAAAGAGTGAGAGGTTGGTGGTTAAGAGGAAGAGAGAGAGCAAGAAGAGGGACAAGGAAGATGGTGATGGGAGATAAGAGGAATGAGTGGGTTCGGGTTGAGTATGTAAGGTTGGGTTGGAATTTTTTGTTTTAATTTTGGTGGTTGTGGTTTTCGAGTCCATGAGAGAGGAAACAAAGAAGAAAGGTGGGTGGGTTTTGTTAGGTGTTTAGGTTGGGTTAACTTTTTGGTTTTTTTTTGTTTTGATTTTGGTTTTGGAATGGATGAGTTTGGTTGGGTGTTGGGGTGAGTTCATTTTAGTTCGGTTCGGTTTAGGATGAGTAAATAAACTTTAAATTTGAGGGTAAATTTGTTTTTTTGCCTTTTCAATTAAGTAAAACTAACGGAATTAAGAGTGAGGGACCAAAGTGGCTATTTTAGAACAAATAGGGACCAAAACAAGCAAACATCGAATCTCAGAGGATTTCGCCCTAATTTTAACAAGGATGACAAATTGGCATTCAACTCTAATCGAAACCACATTGTAGATAGATACGAACTTATCAATATTCTTTTATTTAATTTGGAATACTTTACAAGTTTAAGCCAATAAAATTCAATGTAAATGTGGTAAATGTTGGAACCGACCAAAACGATATTAATTAAATAATAAGACTGCAAGTAATTTTTATGGGATAAGGAAGCATGTAAACGTGATATTTGTCAAGAAAGAGTTGATGAGCCCTGTTGTAATTAAAGACTTGATAATAATTAATAAAAGAAACAAGTGCTGAGTAGGACGATAAGCGTCTTGTAACACGATTAGAATACCGTATTGAGATCCTTGTCGCTGACATAAGAACGTATTACTGTGTCCTCATGTCGTAGTCCGTCCTCCTGTAGGAAAATGGACTATATGTGTCAGAGGCAGGGCTATATAAATTTTTTTTATAAATCAAAATTTAATTATTGGATCGTTTTGATCAAACTGTCAAATTTACTCCAACGGAATTAAAATAAAATTGTGTTTAGTAAAAACTTAAGTAGGCATCTCGTAAAACTCTTAAAGTATACACTGGATTACAGATGAAAAAATTGAGGAGTTAAGAACTAGAGACTTTAATAAAATAATAATAAAAACGTTGAACAGACATCTTTCATGACTACTTCATGAACTGTAGGTTACGAGTAACATAAGAGATCAAGTTGCAAGAGACGCGGCGACGCAGAGGCGTACTAGGGGAGTGACGTGGACAGAGGCGATTGGTTAAAATGAGACCAACATCAAATCAAATAAATTCTGATCCTAAACCGAGGCCATCTGTGGCCTGGTTCCTGCAATGCCGCTACTGTCTTGGCCTAGCTCTTGAGACCCACACGGCACACGGCACAAAAAATTGACATTCTCTGTGGGTTTTTGACAGGGCCGAGTGGCTCCATCGCCATGCATCTGCTGCCCGTGGCCTCTATACCATGTCAACCTTTCACCACACAATCTCGTTCACTTCTATTAGCGCCTCTGTTAGAGTTTGCTCATAATTGGAATAATGACAATTTACATTTACTCAACTTGTACTATTATGCTTTTATTAGTCTAGTAAAACATCGCAACTCTGTTACCAAGTTTGAGTTTCGAGCTTTATATAAGTTCAAGTCATCATAATTATTCACAAAAACTTACGAGTCTCCTCTCATATAAAATTTTTAATAAAAAGGGGAAAAAAATTTGTACTATTACTTACACAATGCCCTATTCTCAATTATGATTTCTCTTTCAAATTTCAATAAGGCTTTTAATTAATCCAATTGAACTTAAGAGGACATTTGCTTATTGAAATTAAATTGCTTAATGGTTGCGCTTTTGAATATTAGTACTATAATATGAATAATTTAAATTCAGATTATAATTAATACTAGCTCCAAGATTGACTAACGAAAAGGTAAACAATAGTTTATATTATCCCTATGGAAACATTAGAAATGCACCGGATTCCTTCAATTGAGTTATCACAACATCTTCCCGAACCTTTACGCTAAAATCGTCTATTAACCTGGAATACCGAAATAAAAATGTGAGTAAATGATAATGAGTATCAGAAAATAAAAAAATTAATGGATAGAATAATTCTATCAATAAAAGCTTAAACTAAATGACATATAAATTTATTTTAACATATTGAGCTAGTATAATATATTCAACTGATTCTACTTTTTTTATGGAGTCAACTCAGTTAAACTAATGAAAGAGTAGTGTTATTTGTGTATAGGAGTTGGCAATCGACATATAAGTGGGGTGGTTCATTTTCTTCAACAAAATAACGATAGATTCAGTGGTAATCACATTTTCAAATATTTCATTATGCATTCTTTTAAATTATTAAGCCAAAATTTTATGTATATTATTTGCTATCTAATTTACGTATAGGCGTTACTCAACTTCCACAAGATGGAAGTTAGTTGTTTCACAATAATAGCACAGCAACATCAACATTTTTAACATGTGAAATCAAAACATTATGGAGGTCCGAACTGGTTTCCACTATCAATGACAGAGCTCAGACCAAGTAAGCACTAGAAGAAAGCATTTCTTCGACCGACTCATATAAAAAGAGATCAAGACTGCCACACAAACGTAGGGGACCTATTAACCCAGTAGTTCCTGCCATGCTAACATTGCATGAGGCCCTCTTGTTTTTTGTCTCTTGTATTCACTTTAAATTCGGGGTAAATAAAAATCGTAACAAAAAAGAAAAGAGCTCTCAGGAAGTGACAATTGACCAAAATTTACAGGCTTGCAAATTGCAAGTGGTTCTGATTTGAAAATCACCTTTTCAAGATTTTGTGGCAAGTTGGTCTGTCTGTCTTGAATCTTCCTCTTCACAATTTTATTTTCCTTTTGTATAATACCATAATAATAATAATTAAAGCCTGCAAATGTTAAACCCCCACAAAACCCTTTTCGCAATCTTTGACCACGACGGCACAGAAAAGAAGAGGCACGACTCTACTGGCCGGAAAAATCAAGCACGCCGGTGGATTGCTATGCAAAAGCAAACCAGACATGTCCTAGAATTTCTAAAAAGCCAAAAATTTCTGGTCCTAGACTACTAGGAACCTATCTATACAACCAAACCAAACCAAACCAAACCAAACTACCCTTTCCAAGATGTAAATAGTTTCCAACGCTTTACAGTGCCTCGGACACAGCAGACTTCCCCATCAGAACACGTACAAGACAGGGAAGACTTGCGAGCAATAACTTCTCTACAGGACGCACCAGTAGTAGTGAATCACTGTGAATGACACTTTAGACAAGCCAGGGAGTACCCAACAGAAGAACATGGGATTTACTATTGAGAATGGAGTCATAAAGGGGGATTAATATAAAATCTATCAAGTGCCTAATTTGTACTGGACCATTGAACATGCTCACTACTTCAACCAATTGACTTCCTTTATATTTCTACCGCGCCGCTGGGATATTCACAATAATAATGTTCCAGATAATAGGTTTCTACTTCTAGTTTCACAATAATGACTCACCGGAATCTTGCTCCAATTCAGGCATATTCCATGTCGTTCTTGATCATTCTGGCTTGGGTCGTTCATTGTAGAATGGAATCTAAGAACAGAAGCTGGAGAAGAAAGTGTTTGATGAGAGTCTTTCCCGGAATCATAGCCACCACTATTAATTTCAGTAACATCAACAACAACCACCTCCGGGGTTTGAGTCTTCGGAGAAGGACTAGTGAAATTAGTGAGTGCATTAGGTCCTTTAATCTGAAGAGCCGCCTGATCGTACACAGTCGCCGCCTCCTCCGCCGTGTCATACGTTCCTAACCAAATCCTTGTCCTCCGAATCGGGTCTCTGATCTCAGCCGCCCATCTCCCCCACGGCCTCTGCCTCACGCCTCTGTACCTCTTCCCTTCCGAAAGATTACATTTCTCTTTCGACCCATTTCTTTTCACTTGTTGTTGATGTTGTTCTTGCAGTCTTTTTGCAACATTGCCCCTTTCGCCCGCGTAACGACCGCAATCCTCCATTCTGATCTCGTTTATGTGTTTCTTGATTCTATGATGTACTATTGACTCCTCTCTTTCATCACCAGACGAGTCCGTTGCATCTTCGTCTGTAATCGTTATCCGAACAATCTTTGTGTCGCTTAACTCCCCTCGTTTCAGTAACTTGCTGGTCACTTTTATGTGCTTGGTGTATTTGATTCCAGACGGCATCATTTCCACCGTTTTTGAAGAAAAAAAGCAGGCAACTTGAAGTTTCTTGAAGCAAACTGAGGCTAAAGAAAATTTACATTTCTGATGAGAAACGTCAAGGAAGAGACTTTAATGGGTTTGAAAAATTAAACGGTTTTACTGTAACCGATTAGAGCTTGAGAGCAGAGGAAGAGGAGAGAGAGAGAGAAAAACTGAGAATGGTTCAGTTGCTAAGGAAGAGTCAAAAGTTCAAGAATCGCTACTTTACAGGAGGATCTGAATAGGCCTTTTCTTGATATTTTTTTAGAAAAAAGAAAGAGAGACAAAATTCTAATATATTTTGTTTTTATTTAATTTTTGTTTTGTGTTCTGAAATTTATTTTCTTCCGTATTTGCAAACGACCCGCCGCATTATAGTTTATGCATTTTGTTTTTTACACGTTGATAAAGAACGTCCATGACACGTGGCATTTTGGGCTTAAAAAATTACTGTATTTCCGTACAAATTGGCGCCCAAAGAAACAGTAACGTTGGTGATATCAGTCGGTCACAGACGTGTCAGAGGTTGTTTGACTGGTGAAGAAGATTGAGGTTAATAGGTTTTAATAGGTCTTAGTCATCTTAATAAAGTAGGACCCTGTACTGTAATGCTGTTTAATTTTAGATAATTTTTACTTGGGCATCAAGCAAATATGTTCCAATTATGTTAATATTTTGTGGCAAATTTAATTAGATATTTGACCAAAATAACAGATTCACTTTTTTTATAATGAATTTGGTTCCTTTCTGTTTGGTTGGATATTTCACTTTCGTTGACCAAATGAAAAACATTCATTATGAAAAGAGACTTTTTTGAAAAAGTCAGATAGGAATGTGCCTCCTAATTACTTCCATTCGCATTATTTTAAGCTAAATGCACTCATGCATGCTTGCTTAAGCTCATTAAATTGTAATATAAGTTCATTTTTCTTTCCTGGTAAAAGAAAAAAAATGAACTTTATCTTTATATATTTCTGTAAATATGAAGTCTTTAGCAGAATGAAATATTTAATCCAATAAGGCAGTTCAACTGATTTATATATATAAAGCAACTATTTTAAATGGCCCCCTTTTACAAAATTAATTTGCTTAGGACTATGTAAATAAAAGCATAATTGGGTATAAAAAAGAGTGAATTTTTATAGCAATTTGGTTGATTTATGTGTAGTATAAAAGATTAAATTATTTTAGTTTTGGTATAGAGTATAGTATTTTGGAATATTTAGGAAAAAATGACAACTTTTCGTCTGTTAATGAAAAGTTTTTCGTTGGTAAAGATTAGAATTTTGAATCATTTGTTAGAGATGAGGAAGAATCGGACTTTGTTTCTTAGATTAACAGGAATATTTTTAGCAAAAAGGGTCACTAGGAAACATTATAGTTTGAAAATAGTAAAAACATTTGAATGTTTAAACTCTTGTGATTTTATAAGTCACAAAAAGGTATAATAATATGTTAATATTTATTTACCCTTCTGTACATTGTTGTAAATAATTTAGACCATTTATGTTTTTAGTGTTAATTTTATTAGTGAAATTAAATGAATATCACTGTTGGTTCATTTCCTTCACGTGACCATTACTTAATGCTGTTTTTCCGCATTTTTTACTGTCTTGTTCCGCAGACTTGCACAAGATAATAGGTGCGGATTTGATCATAAATCTCTACTAAACCGTAAGCTCCACTCAAGTGTCTACCGGTCATGGAAACGGTGCTCTACCAATTCTCCACTATAACATATCCTCACCAGTAACTGCCATCTTCATCCAAAAAGTGCACAACAGACATGCTATACTACTAGTACATCTAGATTGTTACTCCAATTATTTGGATCCATAAAACTTTTCATCCCTTACGGAAGCTTGATTCTCTTCACTTTGAAGAGATCTTACAGACAACCTGAAACATAAGAGACCGATCAGTACAATGAGAGGTCTGCTATAACCGGTCCCGGGAAATATTCCGGCAACCGGTGTCAGGACTATAGTAACACATTCATGTATTCAATTTTATCATAGATATCTATATATATATATATATAGATCAAATGGTATATTAAACATCAGCTAGGGAACTTTCATGGTTTCGTATCAACTTCAACAGTCACAGAAAGTAATAAATTTCGTCTTAAAGGGATGCATCGTAAAAATCTATTCTGCAATTGTCAATAACAGACAGGAGTAAAGACATCCGCCACACATCATTTATACATAAGAAATGGAAGCATCACAGGTAGACCAGCTAAAACGCGTATTATCCCATGGCGTACTTCTGAGTCCAGCTCCTAGCCGTGGTCTCGTACTTGGCCTTGTCTGTCTTATACATGTGAGCAATTTCCGGCACCAATGGATCGTCGGGGTTTGGGTCCGTCAAGAGGGAGCATATTGAAAGCAACACCTGAAAAACAAAACAATAACCCTTCCCACCAATTTAAAAAACAGAAATGACAAAATGACAGAAGGGACTGAAGAGATGAGCCAAGTACCAAATTATGAGAGTGATGTGGAGGCAACAGACCATCCCACACAAATAATTTTTTTCCCTATTGTATGCTTAGAACATAGAATTCATATTGCACAAGAATAGGAAAGGTAAACTGATCCAAGGCCAATAAATGGATCAAAACAACTCCATGAATCCCAAGATCATCAATTATATATTTTTTTCCCCGAAGAAATTCTAGCAGTATTAGGGTAATATTCAGAACCTTAGATATTGTTAGGGCAGGGCTCCACTGCTCCTTCAGGATGTCGAGGCAAATACTACCATTACTGTTAATGTTTGGGTGAAAAACTTTAGTCCTGAATGCAACCTACAAGAAATATAGATAGATAAGTTAGCAACTTCCATACACATAAATGACAGAAAACTAGTAATGACTGGCAGTAACAAGCTTGTTTATTTAA
>CAODLS010964352.1:0-11901 GCA_948243855.1 Flueggea neowawraea | reverse complement strand
ATATTTTTAAAGACATAGGCATAAGCCAGCGTTTGTTGGCTCCTTTCAGTTCTAACGTTGCTTTTGCACAGTTGGCTTATACAAGGAACGCCTAGAAAATATTTTCTTTGCTTCTCTGTTTGTATGTGTAGCAGATATATGGTCCTACAGACTGAAGCTATGACTGTTGAAATGAAAAATTGGATTTTTATGATGTCCCCTGAAGTTCTGTGTTCTGCATTCTCTAGCAACACTTGACTGCAGATTTGGAGGACCACACACAATAACACCCACGTCGACATGTCCCCACAGTGTAGAGATTGATCCAAATAGTTCTGTAGGAAGAGAAAGCACAACAGAACAGAACAGAAACAGAGTTAAAAAATTTGAGCTTTGCGGTTCATACTTGTATGTCAATGCAAGCAGGTTCGCACATTTTCCTTCTTTGATTATTATGTCTACTTTGTTATTCATCGTATCATCATATAACTAATTTCTCTAAGTTATGGAGGTCCAAATGTTAGCGTACATGTTTTCTCTTTGATTCCTTTATATCAGCAACCTATGATACTCTTCTCTGGGCTATAAGAAGCTCTAAACTCTCCCTAAATAATGTTGACGAATGAAAGAAAATTGGGTTTCGATTATTTCATGAAAACTTGGTGTTAACTTCTGTAATTGTTTAATGTAGATTTAGAAGTTTGATTAGGCCTAGGTTGGATGCATCACATCTGAGGTTTTCCATTTCCAGTTTAATAACATTCTTCGAAAGAACAGATGGTTAGGTTAAATCATAAATGATATTCATTTGAATTACCTTTCAAATCTGGTCTTGAGCCGTAGTGTATAGTTGTTGAGATAGCAAGACTTTCCAAAAACAAATTCTTATCTGCTGTTTGTTCATTTTTCCGGAGCGTGTCAGCCGTTTCCTTGTCTATATTATCTTTCTCCTTTGCTAGTGTTCTTTCCTCCCAGAAATGCCATGAACCAACAATTGCCCCCCCAATGACTAGAACACTTGCTCCCATAGATGCTAGAAGTAGAAGTGCTTTGTACATTACCAAGGCATTTGTAGAGAAAACGTTTAGCAAACAAATAAAAAACATCATTGCAATAGAGGATGAGAATATATATACTCCGGACCATATTTTGTTTCCTGTACCAAGAAGACCAGATATCGCACTTCTGCTAGAGATAGTGCAGATAGAAGAGCCTATCCCCTGGTTAAAAACGCCATTTTCCTGCAGATGCAATAGTTGGTCACTGTGTTCTGTGCTAATAATTTCAAAAAACAGAACTGTTAGAGATGGGAATTACCAGTGGAGGTTCAGTTTCTTGAGTGACATGAATATGGAATTGGATATGTAACTGATCACTGGGAAATGAACTGATTGACTCCACATGAATGTTAGAAAGAAGAGATATTTCTTGAGACCTTTTCACACACCAGGTAAGGAAAATTTTTCTTGGTGGACATGTTTTGCCTTCCTTAACGCGGTGATGTATATCCCTTAAGATAGCAATGAAAGGCGAAATCCCGATTCCTCCGGCAACTAAAAGAAGATTTTCATACCTGATGATGTAAATAAGAGATCAGTGTTAGTGTATGATCAAAACGACATAATCTGCATTGTCTCATCATCATCATCATAGCTATCTACATACATGTTTTTTATTCAAATTACCAAAAGACAACGTACATCAAGTGGCATGGTATTTCATATCCATAAGGCCCCTCCACAGAGGCACTTATATGTTTGTGATTCCTGGATAACTCTTCTACTTGGATTTTCTCACAAATATTTGCCACATTGTTTCTAAGATTTGATGTCCAGTCTCCAACAGCCTTCACAAGAACAGATACAAGATATCTACCATCTAGAGGACTAGATGAAACGCTGAATGGATGCCATTGAAGCCGAGACACTTCGTGAGCTCGAATGAAAAGAATGCTAAGGGCATTGTACTCAAGATCTGCACAATCATTTCAGGTAATACTTAGCATCCAGTAAACAAATTCTTGATATATGTGATATAATTTCAGTGAAAATATCTATACTTGCAGGTTTTGAAAGGACCAATTCTACGACCCCACATGGGAGGGACGCCATTGAGATCACGTCGACGTTGTTTCTTGATTGGCAGAACCTCAGAAAACGATCAAGCATGAAAAGAAAAATCCCTCCGGCAGCCACACAGATCAAGAAGTTGCCAATGTGCATGGCTAAAAAGATGATGAACAGAACATACATGTGATGCGTACAGTAGAACAACTCGAAGTTCTTTTGTCTCACAAAAGGGAGTGAAGTCACCCACATCAACCAACCAATGCACATAAGAATAACTCCACAAAGATTGGATCCAGTTGAATTTGATGATGAGTACCATGATATCAACTGTACAAAACTCTAATTAAATGTATGAAAACAGGGTTTTTTCCTCATAAAAGGAGGATTGAATTAGCACTCAATAATTACAGTCTTGTAATAGTGTTTTTTTTTTTGGTTATTGATAGTGGTCTTGTTTGTTTCAAACAATTTTTTTTTCTAAAAATGGAAAATTCTTGCCTACTCTTGTGAAATTTGTGTCATTCTCTTTATTTTAATTATTCGAAAACCTTTATATGCTATTGCTAAGAAAAACCAAAGAAAAAGTCTATAATACCTTTGATTTAATAAAAAAAAAAATCTTATGTAATACGCATTTTACTTGATGTGGCATTGTCCTCAATGACACCGAAAAAATATCCTTTAAAATCTCAACTATGGGGTTGCTAATCTCAATTGTATGATGCTAATGTCACCGAAAATAGCATTAATTTATGAATATGTTTGACATGGGTTTTAATAAACTTAAATTGAAAATAAAATTAATTTCAATAATTAATCAATTTGAATAAGATAATTAAAAATTTTAATTGAAGTCCTTTGAAAAATCCTACTTAATTAAACAAGTGACTTTAATTATGACAATGCATGATTGGACTCCATTAATTATTCTATTTTTTAAAAATTTTCAAAGGATACAAGGCCTAATTACAAATACTATCCTTCAAAAACTTTCATTTAACTCTTTGCTTAGACAATAATATAGAAAGATATAATATTAACATACTATCTCCTTTTTTAGAAAAAAAAAATAGCAGACCAACCATATCATATAGCAATAAATTCTAATTGAACTAGCAACCACTCCATCCGAAATACTTTCAAACCTTAAAAATTTAATTTTTGTTTGATAGTACGAAAATGTATTCAGAAAATGCAACTTCTTTGGAACTGGTAAAAATGTTAATGTTTAGTTTGGACAAGGTGTCAGGTCCAAAGGAACTTTGAATCAAACAAAACCTTAAATGTCCTAAAAAAAGAGAAAGGTGACAATTTGAATGCTGTAAAAAAACATCAATTTAAATTACTCTTTGAAGACGCAATTATTAGTTTAAATTACATCATATAATTTATATCAAATCTGTATTTCAATAGAAACTAATAGTTTTTTAACCTTTTTTTAGTTTAATTTTCAACAATATATGCAGGAAATAAAGTTAATATTATTTTGGTTGGACTAAATATGAATAGTTGTTGATTTTAAAGGGATTTTTTTTTGTGATTTGTATGCTCAACATAATGATCAAAATATATAAGGTGACTTCCCTTCTATCATCCTTGAGTTTGGAATTTTTTTTTATTTGGTGTGTTTTATATGCCATTTCCTTTGGTCCCTCTGCTCATCTTCTAGTATTTGAATTTAACGATAAAGGTGAAAAAATAGATTAAAAATATATGTGGTTTTATACTTCACAGAAATTAAATAGAAGGTCGTCCTTGAAGATAAGGACCACCTTATATTTTAATTAAGGTATTTATTTTTACTAGGACAATAATTAAATATAATAATATATAAAAAACGACGAGAAAGATTGGATAAAATTCATCAATTCACAATTCGGCTATCACAAAACAAGTTATCACTCAAATTCAAAAGCTAAAATTAATCAATTCACCTAAAAAGAAACCAAATATTTCAAAACAACATGCTTAATTTTTATAATTTACTATATAACAATTTTGTTGTTTCTTAATTTCATATGATTACGTATAATTATAGATTGACAGTTCATATGAATTTTTGGAAATATATATAAACTCATAACAATTCCTTTTTGATTTTATTTTTTAATATTGCTTAAACGCCATGATAACAAAGGAAAAAAAAAACTCATACGGACCCTTTGCAAAAATGAGAGAAGAAAAGAAAACTATAAATACTATTATCGATGGACCATATAAACAATGATTTAAATTCGCTGTCAATTATTAAAGCAAAAAAAATCTTAATCAATTATTATTAGTACTAACAATTAGAAGTATGGTATTGAACACATGATCTTCTATAACACTACATAATGAAGTTATTTTCCAAGCAAAAAGAAATTCGCATCAAGATAATGATACTCTAAATGCATATGAAAAAACATGTCACAAGTCCCTTATGAACTAAGGTAGCTCTAAAAAACCACCAACCAATCACCTTACTTAAAGTTATACATATAATGTTACATTTTGTGTAATGCATATTTAGGCGTAATAGTCAAAACTATAAATTTCTAATAAAATAGAAGAAGCTTTTATCTCACTCTTTGATTGAACAACATTTACGAATATGATGACTTTTCTATGTTATTCCAAAAATTTAGTAAATTTCTTCGATTCGGTCCCTGTGTTTTTGAAACCATCTCATTTGATCTCTCTTATCCTCCGTTTGTTAATTGTAATGAGGTGGCTTTTAAAACAAAGGGACCAAATAAGAGGATTCAATAAACCTCACGACTCAAAATTATCCTTAATAATACAATAATACAAATTATATTTATCTTATTATTATTTTTATTTATATAGACTAAAAAGATCATTTAAATACAAAAAAGAGCAAGTTCAATAAAAAAAAACTAATATATATTGCAACACAAGACAAAAATATATATTTCTCATCTCTTTTTAAAGTAATTTCTTGAGTGATCAACCAACCTACCATCTAAAAAATTCAAATTGCCGGAGAGTATACCAAAAGTTAAACATATTAAGAAAAAAGAAACAATGTCAAGACCAACAAAATGACAACCAAATATAGATGTAGAGTATAAGACGATCCAAAAAATTCAAATTATTGAAAAAGTAACTACACTTGAAGTCTCGTATATATGAAGAAGAAAATAAATAATTCTAAAATCATTAAAGAGATCAAATCAAAGCCAAATATGGGTCAAAAATATTTGAGAGGAAATACATTGTAAAAGGAAAAGCCATTAAAGACAAATAATAAATATATGAAGATGAGGAAATATATTTAGTATGTTATATTAAACTCTGAATTTATATTATTCTGTAAATTCATTATGTACTTTATTTTTTAGAAAAAAAATCATGTTTCAATATTTATCTCTACATGATACCATATTGGGGGAAAACTATATGAGAAAAACTACAATAATTATTATTCATTATGCATTTTTTTATAAGTAGAAAGTTTTATTAAGTATAATTTACAAGAGGTGAATTAGCACAAGGCAGGAAAAACTTTCAGAACTCAAAGTGTTGTTCATATGTAGAGGTATTTATTTGAGGTAGATTTGATAGAATTAGATAATAAAAGTAGACTGCATAGTAAAAAAGTAAAGATAGTGCATGTCTTTTTCAAAATATGAAAGGCTAAAACACCAAGAATAAAGAAAAATCCGCAAAGAAAAATACATATTACAAATGAAAAAAGAATGCCTTTAGACATCTAAATACATCAATGCCACAAATGTTGAAAGCCTTGAATTTACATTTAACAAAAAAGCTATCAAATTGAAAAGTGCCAAGAATCTGAAGTCGAACCATGAAATACTCTCTTGCTATTTGACTTTGATTTGTCATAGTGTTATACAAAAAGCTTAATGAGTATTATCCATAATGTACTTTATTCACTATATACTACAATAGTTATTTTTTGTAATTAATTTAAAATTTTATTAAGTTAATTTACGATGTGTGAAAAATTTGCGTGCAACGTGAGTGAAGAAATTGCTAGTCCTAAGAAACGTATCAAAATGATAAAAGAAAATTCAATTGTAATGGAGAAAGATTATGTATTTGAGGACTCACTTGAGATAGAAGTTGTCCTGATATTGACCATCCAATAATGAAACATAATCCATGGAGTGTGAAGAGAACCATGCAGAGATTGCCAATCCAAATGTGATATCTGATAGCTTGATGAGATGGGATGTTCAGAAACCGCAATATAACTGATCCTCTTGCAACTGGTATGAACAAAAATGCTAGGCAGAGTAACCCAGCCAGACCAAAACCACAACCTAATAATTTAAATATTTTTAACCTACAAAGGCAAGTTAAAAATTAGCATCATAAATTAAAGAAAAAAATAACAATTTGCATTCTTCAAACAAGCACTTCAAATTAAGATTAAATAGCTACTTAGTACTACTTGAAGTGGTTGGATGTGTGTTGTCGATCTTGTGATTTATATACGATTTCTTATGTAAAATTTATAAGGAAACAAAGTAATTTTTCTTTTTTCACCAAATAATAATAATAATAATAATAAGGGGGAGAAGGAGGAGACATACATATAGTAAACAGTTAATAAAGTATATATATATATATATTAAAAATATAATATATTGAATATGTAAATATTGAACTAAAATTACTTACAATAATTAAGATGCGGTGTATATATGCATATGGACATTAAAAAATGCCAAGAATGGCGTTAAAAAAATGCCTAAGCCTCTTTTTACTTTTGGATCAAATGTCATCCGATGTGCTAAAAATTAAGAATACATAACCGAAGCTTTTGGGTGCTACACTTTGGGTATCTAGTGATCCACATTAATGATTGGTTAAGTTATCGTTGTGACTCGTGAGCTCTTGTTTCCTTCTGATGATTTTTTTCTTTTTCAATGTTATTCAAAGCATCATACAAAATCATGTTTAATTTATATCGAATATAGCCTCCGTCCCATTTTGAGTAACACAAAAAACCATTTTGAATATCTAAAAAAAAGTTCTTTTATATGCATTTTTCTAATTTCTTTAAATTTCACAAAAAGTAGTATTGACCAATAAAATATAATACACAGTTACTGCACAAAAGAGTATCAAAGAGAATTATGCTATTCATTTAATACTCTTATTAAACTAGTCGCAAAAATGAAAATCTCACTCAAAATGGGAGGAGAAAGTAAGTAAAAGAAAAAAATAATAATTAAACGATGTTGTAATGTACCACTTGTCTGTTTCAGTAGTGTAGTCAACATTCTGTAACAATGCACTAATTTTCTGGAAATCATAAATTCCAAAACTCCAAATGGCATAGATGATAAAAGCAATGATCCCAATCAACTCTGCAGCAGAAACTACTCCAAGGGGTCCTTCCACTATTACTGGGAAAGTCCAGAAGCTGTATTTTGGTCTCTTTGGTCCCTTCTGATCCCTGCATTTAGTCAACATCAGATTAGTTTTAAAGAGCCTTAATTATGCTGGGAAGACTAATGTTTATTCAATTCATATAAACCTGCTCAAGTTTTGTAGAAGTATATCCATATGCAACAATAAAAAAAAAAAAAGAGGAAGAAGAAGAAACAAGAAGAAAAAAGTCTTACTTAAGGAGCTCCACTTCAGAAAAGTTGAGGGCAAGATATGCAGCAGAAAGTAAAGCAGCAGCTATGAGAGGGCCACTTATTCCAAGAAATGCACCCCCTGAAGCCCCCTCAAAAAAAATATTATTAACATGTTTGTATAAATCATTATATTTTAACTCTAATACTAAGGAATCGAGAGTTTAATTTATATTGTAACTCTAATACTAAGGAATTGGGAGTTCGATTTGCAGTAGGAGCAAATAAAATGACATTTTAAGAAAAGTTAAGAACTCGTTGGTGAGAAAGAAGAACAAAGAAAAACACTAACCAGAAAAAGTGTTTGTTTTTGGCGAATTGAAATTGATAGATCATAGATTCAATAAATTAAGTAGATAGCAATGTTAAAAAACAAACGCCCAAAAGCATTTCAGTAACAAACCTGTGTATCCAACAAAACTTTGATTGCAGATTTGAGTCCACTTTATCATCAAATGAGTCATGAAATCAGTTGGAAACAAGACCAAAATAACAAACCATGCAAAGAGAGCAACCCAAATTGTAATCTTTAGAACCCTTTTCAATGAGTGCACAAAGAGACAATTTCTCTTCTTAATGTCTTCCGGAACTACTTGGCCTCCATTTGGAAGAAGAAGCTCATAAGGATCAGGTGAGGAACAATCCATTGCTATAAAACGTTGCAATTGGCCTCTCCTCTCTTATATCCCGGGAAGATGATCCAAATATTAAATAATACTAGTAAAACCACCATCAAATAATGACATAGAATAGCTAACAAGTGCCAAAAATTTTAGTTACTATTATTGGGATCTATCTACTTTTTTATTTTGACAAAAAAGGCAAGCAGATCGCTACGTTAATCTTTTCTTTATTGTTCTTAACACGTGGAGAGAATTTTTTATGGGCGTAAAGAATTAACTAAATCAGTCGGTCAAACAATGCGCTAATAACTACAAGTCTACAAATCTGAACAATTAGTTACAGAGAGAATCACGTTTTTATAACAACTTAAAAACTGATTTTTAAAAATAATATTTTAAAAATTAATTTGTAAAAATACTAGATTAGAGAAATTAATTTGTAAATATATTATTTTTGGTCTACAGAAATTTTCATTGGATGTCTCTAATGACTCAAGAGAGTCTTCACTGGAAGTCTTAATTTCTAAAAATTTTTACTGAAAATTTTCAAAGATCTCTAAGAGTCTCTACTAGAGGTCTCTAATGATCTTCAAGAGTCTTTATTGGATGTTTTCATAGAGATCTCTCTACTGACATTAATGTAATATTTTTAAATTCTATAATTTAAAAAATAATATTGTTATAAATTAAAATTTAAAAATTTTATTATTATAATATAAAAAATTATGAATATATTATTATAAATTAAATTTTTTTAAAAGACACTTGAAATAATTAAGTTTTAATTATTTGTCCTTTGAGTTTAACTACAAATCTGAACAAACTAGTCCACCTAATTTCAAAACTCAATCCCGACATGCCTATTGGTTTCTTCGTTTGTCACATGTCATAGTTCTGTTATTGGTATTCTTGGGCGGCTCTTTCTCTGTGCTCTACTTCTCCTACTATGGGAAATGACAAGTACTGAACTGAAATGAAATGAAATGATAGGCTGGCCTGCAAGCTCGGAATCAGATTTGGATAATGGACACGTGGAATGGAATTTTTGGTTTAACGTATTGATTAGAGGCGATTACACGGTATGCTGTTTTCTCATTTTAATTTGTCCTACGTCCAGAGAAGGAAGTGTTGGTGGAGCCCAATAACAAATAGAGGAATGGCACCAAAGTTGATCTGCAATTTCTATGGCATCAAAGTGACTACTCGTGAATTTATAAAATTAAAGTACCAATTAATTTCTCTTTAAAAAAAGCTACTAATTAATTAAATTAAGTCCAAAAATTTAATATATATAACATATTATATCAATAAAATACTATACAATACAGGTAATATACTATATATATGCACTACATATACAATATATGACATTAAGTAGCACGGAACGGGATGGGGATCATGTGTGCCCCAGTTTTCCTCGGTTGCTGCCTGCATCTCCTGTATCTTTTTTGTCCAAATCTATTAATATTTTTTAGTCGTTGAAATTCTTTTCGGCGGAGGCTAGTGCATGGAATAAATATACTTTTGGCCATATAGAGACTAAGAAGAAGAATTTGCTCAAGAGGATAGGTGTAATAACCGTTGGATTATGATAAAGTTCTCTGTGATTTTCTGTTCTCTTTTGATCTTGAACTACTTGAGTGTTGAGTTGATGATTAAATATTTTAAGAGGAGTTACTCGAGTAAACATTAATGTTACTCGAGCGAGATAGACTATAAATTATTCGAGTAAGTCATTCAGTATTACTCGAGTGAAACGAGCTATGGATTACTCGAGCAAGTCATTTGGTTACTCAAGTAAACCGTGTTCCAAGATGAACACTTGTAGAAAGTTACTTGATTAAGAAAATGTGTTACTAGAGTAAGAGGTGTGTAACTCGAATAAGGTAGTGTGTCACTCGAGTGAGCAATGCAAATTTTTGCAGAAACGACGTTGTTTTGGACAGGGATCTATATATACCCCCACCTGAACCTGTTAGCTCTCACTTCTCTTTCTCACTCTAAAACGCTCCAAATTCGTTCCTTTTGCTTCCTCATTGCCTTTCCTTAGTTCCTAATCATTTTCTGATGTAAGATTACCTCTCTTTCTTGGTTTTTAACTCTTTATGCATTTAATTTCAGATTTCTTTCTTTTGACGAATTGATCTACGGTTCCAATTTTTTAATGATTCTTGATGGAATAAGGTTAGTGAATGTTAAAATAGATTAAAAGGGACTTGAATGGGCATGATTCAAGCTTTGAATCAAGAGATTTGATGAGTTTTTTGTGGAGTTAGGGTTAGGTTCGTATTTGAACGACTTTTGGAAAATTTGAGTTATTTTTTGTGAAAGAATTGTATATTCATGCTCTTAGGGTTGAGATTGACCAATGTGGGTGATTGGTTTCGATTTTATCGTTTGAATCAAGATTTTGATATTTTTGAGGAATAACTTTCTGTTTCGTTTGTTTTGTAAATTTCTGGAAAGTTTGAGTTATTTTCCAAACTCTTAATTTATGAAAATAGAGGTTTAGATTCGTAATTTTGAGAAAGTTGAGATCTAGATTTGTAATTTTAGAAAATTTGGGGACTGACTTGTAATTTTACGAGTTAGGTACTATTTTACGATTTTCTGAGAATTTGAGCACTAATTTGGGAATTTTGATTACTTGGAGCACTAGTTGGTAATTTTAGAATACTTTAAGGAATGTTTTGTAATTTGTCAAGTCTCGGAGATTAAAATGTAATTTTAAATTGGTCGGGGACCAAACTATAATTTTAGATTCCAAATTTTGGGTCGATAATGATAGATTCTCAATCAAAATAGGTTTTTAGCGACTTTGAGGGTCACCATCTGCATTTGCGTATCATGCATTTGGTATTATCACAAACTCATAGTACCACATTTTGATATTTGCTCTACTTGTAAATGTTCAGCTTTCTGTTCCTGCCAGCACGATCAACCACTTAATGAGTGGATGACAGCTTCAGACACGTAGGATGTGTCTCAAAACCATATTTATTTTTGTTGTGTTGGCTATATTTCTGAATTTTTATTAATGAAGGATTAACTTAATTAATAAACTGATTATGTGATTTAATAATCAATACTTTATTTTTTTGAATTTGATATTTATATATTATATCCTCTCTCTGTTTTTATTTCTGATTTGCATACCTCTGCTTTTGTACAATAATAGTATGGTTTTTGTTTTCTGATATGGGACACTTATACGACAGGGTAGAATTAGCCTTTGGTATACCAATGTTTTGTCAAGACCTAGTTACCAGGGATGATAGTAGCCATGTGTTCTGATTCAACACATGATTTGTCTTTGATTAGTGGCGAAGTCTATATCACCTTTACTTTGGGTGCTACATGCACACCTTTGCTCTTGGTCTTATATCCATGATATTTTGTTTTGTATATGAGGTTATTTTTAATATGTTTGCGTGCATTTTAGTTGCTTTGTTTGCGAATAATAAAGCTATTATCTATATAGCATGTATATATATATATATATATATATATATATATATATATATATATATATATATATAGGTCGGCCGTGGGGGTGTGTGTGGGGGATCAGTGCATGTGTTTCACAAAACACTCTCATAGATGACTGAGAGGGGG
>CAODLS010964348.1:0-10283 GCA_948243855.1 Flueggea neowawraea | reverse complement strand
GATTTCGTGGCCAATGATGAAAGTTTAGACTTTTCACCTCAGGCCATTACGGATGTTCATGATCCTAACTCAAGTGGGAGTATGAATCCTAATTTGAGTTGGAGTCAAAATCCTGTGACAAACCATAATGAGAATCTTTCTCTCGAGTATTCCAAATCTTGACGAATACATGTGATTCGTGTATTAAGAGGCAGAATCGCCACATAAGTCGACGAAAGGTAAAGTTCCATGACGACGATTTTCAATAGAAGAACCGAGTGAAGCTTTAGTTACTATAATCCCACTAGATGAGGAAGCACCCGCAAACATGCGGGAGGTTCTTGAATCCCCCAAAGTAAAGTAGAATGGATTAAGTTAATGGAAGAAGAAATGAAATCTATGAGTTTAAACCAAGCATGTGAATTGGTTGAACTCCCCGAATGCTGAAACTCCATTGGGAATAAGTAGATACGTACGATTAAGTGTGGCATTGATGACAAGCCCCTCAAGCGAAAAAGTCGCTTAGTTGCAAAGGGATTTACACAACAAGAAGGAATTGATTACGATGAAACCTTCTCACCTATTGTAAGATTTGTCTCGATTAGGTTGATCTTAGCATTATTTGCTACTATGGACCTCGAGTTACATCAAATGGATGTAAAGACTGCGTTCCTTAATGAGGAACTGGATGAAGAAATCTATATGGTACGACCTGAAGGTTTCATAGTCCCGTGCAGCGAGCATAAAGTTTGCAAGCTGAAGAGATCTATTTATGGTCTCAAGAAGTCTTCAAGGCAATGATATATTCGCTTTCATGAGGCAATTATCTCATTTGATTTTAAGATGATCAATGAAGACCACTGTGTATACCTTAAACGCTCCAAAGACAAGTTTGTTATTCTAACGTTATGTGTAATTTTAATATTGTGTAGCTCTAGAGGATCCAAATACTCATAGATCGGGGAATTAGAAGTCTTTGCTGCTTAGTATAAATATATCGGAGACACAGGTGAGTAGAAATTGGAGGCGTCTCCACTTGTTTGCTATGTGAAATGAAATGTGCTGACTTTGATAATTTGACTTGACATTTGAATATATGATTATGTGGAATGATTTTTTTTATTATACGTGCAAATATATGAGATATCTGGTATTGCTTACAAATGACATGTGTATGATATATGAACTATTTGTGAACCTGCTATAATCAAATGCTCAGAATACAATATGATCTTATCGGATATGACATCACTTATCGTGCATAAGTGAATATGATTTGGCTTGTCCTTATACAAAAAAATTGATATGTTATGATTTACAATCATAGATATTGTTCATACACGTAGTTTGATGAAAGATTGAATTGGTACCTGTCACTTGCATTATCAACTTAAAAGGAGGACTTGGCCAACATGCTTAAGTTCTCATATAGTTAACATGATCCAAACCTTAATGCCTTTTATAGTTCAAAGAACGAGATTAAATGTCTCTTATAGTTCATGGATCGCCAATTTGCTTATAGTTTCGAGACTATATGTCTCATATAACATCGAACTAGGGTTGAGACTTTCCATGATTTGGCCAAGATCTAAACTAAAATTTAAAATTACATTCACTCGCATCATCACATATTGTGTTATTAATATATATGTTTGGATGAGTATGCTATTTGTTGTGGATTTATCTATGACAGTTTTTCTCATTGAGTAGCGACTCATATAAAACGCTAATATTTTTTTAGGTTTTTAGTAGATATAGTTTTTTGGGAGTTGATCAAGCGTGAGGCTGATTGACTTATATACATGAAGCACATGTCATCCAAATGGGTCTCACACTATTTCTCTTCTGCATTTTGTTATCATTGTACATATAGTTTTGAAAGGATCCATAGAGTGTTGCTGTACATTTGTTAAACATGTTGACATGCTTTGTTCAAAAATTTTGTATGTACATTTTAGTATGAATGATCTGTATGAACATATATTTTACGACTATAATTTCATAATATAGTATAGTTATATGATAGGATAGGGTGTTACATAGATAGTCTTTCACTGGTCAGTCCATCTTATTTGTAGAATTATGTTGTTGGTCCCTTATTTGATAAATGTTACTTTTAGTCCTCTTACACTACACCACAGATATTCAACAAGTGGCATTAGAGCACCACCCAAATTACTCAACAACCCAAACCGAACGCCTTTTATTGATAATAAAATTATTTTGCAACGCTTTCAGAGTATGACAACACGTCGAAATCAACTATTATCTCTCGGCTCGAGTGTGAAAAAATAGTTGTATAATTACTACATATATTAGAATATTTAATATAATTTAATATATATATATATTGTACACATTGAGTAGTAAAAAATCTAGCTAAGCATATTCGACCCATGCTTAGCCAGATTCCTGGTTCCAGCACTGGAGCTGAGTAATTTATGAATTTAATCTATGAGGTTAAGTAGATAAGGAGACTCTGAAATTGAATACTCTATTGTTGTATTTTTTTACAACATTCTATTTTGTTGTACATATGCAACAATATATATTAAAAGAGTAATGGAAATTTTGTGTGTGTGTGTCTTTAAGAATAACAATATTTAAATAATTTTGGATGATTTGCTAAAATAGGCAACAAAACAAAAAACAATTGCTCTAATACAATACATGTGAAAAACTTACTAAAAATGGAAACACAGAATAAAATATTTCACAAATACAACAGTTTGGTCGCGTGTTGACCACACGTTAGAATGTTGACCTCGCTTTGACCACACTCTTCAAGCCAGTGAAGCGAGTACAACCAGAGTACAACTAGAATACAGACTGGTAAAACAACACTGAGTACAACTAGAGTACAACCATAGTACAAATAACAAAAATGACTATACTCTTCAAGCTAGTGAAACGAGTACAACCAGAGTACAACAAGAGTATAGAATGGTAAAACGAAACTGAGTACAACTAGAGTACAACCAGAGTACAACCAGAGTACAAACAACAAAAATGAGAACAAATAGAGACCAAACACAAAATAAAAAATTCAGTACATATGGAGTACAACTAGAGTAAAAACTGAGTACAATGGGATAACAACACGAGTACAAAACCAAGTATAATAATAAAATGAGACCAAATGAATCAAATTATCTAACACTTATTAGTTAGACTAACAAAATCTCTAAAAAAATGAGTACAATAAGAGTACAAATGGAGTACATAATGAAAACTTAAGAATAAATGAGGGACTGATTCTATAATTGTCAAATATAGAGTACATTTAGAGTATAACTATGACTACATTTAGTTTTTAGATATTATTTTGTAATTTACATATTAGAAGGATTTAAATGTAATTAAATTAGGAACTGATTCTATAATTATCAAGTATTTTAGGGACTTGTAAAATTTCAACATAAATCCCTCTTCAATGGTTGCAGCTAGGGTTTACAAACCTTAGTCGCCGCCCCTCCAGCCATCAACTTCGCCGCCGCCACTATGTCTCTACACCCATCACTCACACGAGCTGTCGCTGCTCCTCTCCGGCCGTCACGACGTCTCTCTCTAGATTGTAGCGTCCAGTCACTTCTATTGAGGAGGAGGAGAATCGAGATCGTGAACAATAGGAGGAAGATTATGAGGCGACAAAGAGCAAGAAACAGAGGGAGAAGAGAGAGGAAGAAGCAGAGGCGATAGGGAGGAAGAAACAGAGGCAAAAAGAGGGAGGAAGAGAAAGACGTGAGAAGAGAAGGGGAGAGAAGATCAAGACGCAACGGAAAGGGAGGAAAAGACGGAAAAGGGGGCGGTGGCGGCAACATATGGAAAGATCAGGAATGGAGGAGAAAGAAAAAAATAGGGAAGAGAGAAGATTGAGGAAGGAGAAAGGAGAGAATAAAATAAAATAAAAAATAAAAATGTAATATTATAGTAAGAGAAAAAAAAGTTGTATTGCAATAGATAATAGTTTTTTATGTTGTGTTTGTTAAATGAAAAAAAAAAAACATCAGGTGTAATTTTCTCAATAATTTTAATCATTAAATCTATAATATACCTGAGAAAACGCCATAACATTGGTTAGGAAATCAATTAAGCTTGGTATCTTCGAATATTTCTCAAAATATATTTAACGATTTAAATGTAAAAAATAAAAACCAATCAAACGAATAATATATGGAAAACTGCTTCAGGAGCAGTAGAGAAATAATTTGAAAAAGGGCTTCTCATTTATTTATTAAATGTAAAAAATAAAAGAGAAAGAAAACAAAAAGGATAAAATTATACAGCTCATAAGGGAAGATGAGGATAATTTAATTAGAGTTAGAAAAGAAAGTGATCACAACTATATAATAATAATTCGTGAAATTATTACACCAAACGAACAAAACGGAAAGAAAGCCTGCCACCATTCAAATCCTCTTCTCCCACGCTACATGTCCACGTGTCAACCCCTTCTGTTTGTCCTCATTAACCCCTTTTCCGCATCTTCTCCATCCCCATCACGCTGTCGTTTCATCCATCACGTGCGCTTCTCGCCGGTCTTCCTACTCCCTCCACGCCGCCGCCGCCACTCCTCCTTTTCCTTCTAAAACTGCCTTCTCTTATTGCAACTTATGATTCAAAATAACAATTCGTTAATGTTATTGCAGTAATGGTGTTGGAGGATAGGATTTGATTCCAAGAGTTTGAAAAATTTCTGACTTGGAGAGAGTGAGATGGGGGCGGTGACGTCATCGATGGCGGCGAAGTTCGCCTTCTTTCCGCCGAGCCCGCCGTCTTACGAGGTGGTGGTGGACGAGATGAGTGGGAAGCTGAGGATGGTATTGGTGGGAGAAGGGCTGGTGATGAGGGAGAGGGAAAACGTCGACGTTTTAAGGATGGAAACGAAGAGAGGGAATCAGGTGGTGGGGCTTTATTTTAAGAACCCCGCTGCCTCTCTGACTCTTCTGTACTCTCATGGCAACGCAGCTGATCTGGGTCAGATGTACGATTTGTTCTATGAACTTAGCTTCCATCTCCGCGTCAACTTGTTGGGGTGAAACACTAAAACCTTCAATCAAGTTTCTCTCTTTCTCATTCGTTTTAGTTTCTGAGCGTTTAAGGTTTGGATCTTTCTTTGTATTTGTTTATAAATCAATGCAGGTATGACTACAGTGGGTATGGGCAGTCCACCGGCAAGGTATGGGTTTTGGTTTCTTCTTCTATTGTAGGAAAAGTAGTTGTCTTTTGTTTTTAATTTTGTCTGTATTGTAGTTGCTAGTTATGTAATTTACCGTTTAATTTATATCGTCTGTTTATTTACCTCTTACTACTAGTACAGAAAAAGTAAAGCAAGACTTAGAAGCCAAATAGTATTACCAAGGAAAGACAAAAAGGAAAAGAGAGAATATTTTTGGTTTGGGAACTTTATGGCTGAATTATTGTTGTTTTGTTGGTTGGACAGCCGAGTGAGCTGAATACTTATGCAGACATAGAAGCTGCATATAAGTGTCTTCAGGATAGGTACGGAGTGAAGGAAGAAGATGTTATTCTATATGGGCAATCGGTTGGGAGTGGACCAACTCTTGATTTGGCAATTCGATTGCCTGGACTAAGAGCCGTGGTTCTCCACAGTCCCATTGCATCTGGCCTTCGTGTGATGTATTGGGTGAAAAGAACGTATTGGTTTGACATATATAAGGTTGTCTATTCTGTCTGTCTTCATATTGGTTTCAACAGTTATTATTGTGTCTCAGTTGCTTTCATATTAGGAGAAGCTAATCTTAATCTGATCGTAATTAGCTTATTTGTGGTGCAGAATATTGATAAGATACCATTTGTCAATTGTCCAGTACTGGTGATACATGTGAGTATTCTTCTGCTTCAGAATTATGATTAAGGTTTGTAACACGTTTATCATAATATCAAGCTAGCGCAATATCAGGTACAAGAGTTCCATCTGATGTGCAAAAAACAATATTAAAAAGAAAGAATAAGGAGCTTTTCTTTTCTCTGTGATAGCAATTTATGCCCAAATGTTGAAGACCCGATTGCATTCACTTTGGTTCCTGCTGGGTCGTCAGAATGTGTCACCAAAAACAGCATTACATTAGTGGTTTGCAATCATTATATCACTAGGAATTTTCAACTATTCTTCTACTTTTGGTCTCCTTGGGAAAGAGGTGGTGTTATTTTTCTTTGTAGTCAGTTATGAGCTACACCTCAAGAACCCAAATGTTGATGGTGTCATTGAAATCAAAATCATGTACATTTAACTGGTGCATATGTTTTTCCTGATCTCCTCTTGATAGAGAGATTTAGAAAGAATGAAGCAAAGTAGAGCTACTAGCTAGGGTTATGGCTGCAACAAACTAACAACACAGATCTTCTTCAGTTGGGCTTATTCTGAAATTATTTGTGTATAAGGCAACCTCCTCAAGGGTCAAGTAACTCAGCTTCCTTGTATTGCAGAAAGTAAACAAATAAACTTTTGCATTTAAGAAAATGATATAACATGTAAGTTCTTGGGAATGAAAGGACCTCTAATGTGAAACCCTTCTTTTTTTTCTTTTTTTGGTGAAAGAACATATTCTTTGATCTAACAGTAGAAGATACAGAATTTGCAAAGACCAACATCATTACAAAATTAGACCCATTCATTCCAAACTCACTGCAGTCTGCCGATACTGATGCATAGCCTCACCAGCAGGCCAGTAGAACCTTTTTGCATTAAGCTAGGTTTAGCCCTAACGAATTTGAAATTAAAGGGTGAAGTAAAAGCTCATCCAACTGTAGCAGACCAAATTTAGAATGTCACACTCTTCAAATTGAAGCATTAGCAATGGATTGTTTGTCTGAGACTGATTGAAATGCATAACTGTGGCAGACCAAATTTAGAATGTGGCACTCTGCAAATTGAAGCATTAGCAATAGATTGTTTGTCTGATTGAAATGCATAACAGCAAAACTATCTTTTTAGCATTTAAAAGCACACAAGGAAACATGAGATAGCTAGCATGTTGAAACCCAAAAGATTTGGTTGCATGCATCTGCTGTTTTTGACATTGCAAATTATTGATTTGTTTCTTTTATATTTGGAATTTGGAGTTACTCTAATGAGCTAAAGAGAGAGAATGTTGCGATTAGAAATTCTCTTTTTCTTTCTGTTACTTTAGAACACCTGTTAATCTTTAAGCATTAATCTTCAGACTTTCTTTAAGTGTGCTGAATCAATGTTGAATGATTTTTAAGAGTGGCCACTGCTTCAAATGCAATTTTGCGAATTGGTCTTTGAATTAATAAGTGATATTAATTTTGAGGCTATTGAAGCCTCTTTTCCAGTTTATCTCTATGCATTCCTAATGTTTTCTATCTGAAACATATGATAGCTTTGGCTAGGTTTGAGTGATTATAACTCATATTTGGTTTTGCAATTTTCTGATACAAACATTATGATAAGGATTGACCTGGCCTTTTCCATGAGATTGAATATTGCAAGGAATCACATCATTTGGCTATTTCCAGTTCTCATCGGTTCTCATTTGCTAAGCTGTCTTTTTCCTGTTTTGTATTGTTGGCAGGGTACTGCTGATGATGTGGTAGATTGGACACATGGTAAGCAGCTATGGGATCTTTGTAAAGAGAAGTATGAACCATTGTGGGTGAAGGGAGGGAATCACTGTGACTTAGAGCGTTACCCTCAATACATCAAGCATCTTAAGAAGTTCATCTCAGCTATTGGGACGGCACCACATTTGAGAAGTGGATCAGTGCATGCTACTGATGAAGCAGAAAATCCACGGAAAAGCACAGATATCAGAGAGACATCTCGATCAAGCATCGATCATAGAGACAATTCTAGACTGAGTACCGAGCAGAAGGAGAAGCCTGGGCTGAGTACCCAGCAGAAGGAGAAGCCTGGGCTGAGTATTGAGCAGACGGAAAACCCCAGGCTGAGTACTGAGCAAAAGGAAAAGAAAAGGCCGAGTACTGAACAAAAGGAAAAGCCAAGGCTGAGCAGAGACCGCAGAGAGAAATCAAGAACCAGCACTGACAGAAGGGAGAAGTCAAGAAAAAGCATAGACCAGTTGGATAAAGAGAATAGTGGTGCAGATCAGCCTGAGAAAGCAAGAACCAGCATTGATCGGTAAGATATCAAATCCTCTTATCCTCAAATTCATTTCTTTTTCATTCAGTCCACATACTGGAGAACAGAAGCTTAAAATCTTTTTGTCTGTTGGCAGCTTTGGCAATATGATAAGATCAGTTGGATTGTGCAATATTGATTGTTTCAAGCCTACTACAGCAGCCCACTGAGGAAGAGGAAAGGTCAATGCACAGATGGACATAATATTTATAACTCTTGATCAGTTATCGGGGTTTGATAATGGTGATTTTCCACACAAAGAAATAGGAAGTTATTTGAACAAGGAAAATTATTTATCCCAATTTTTTGTTCAATTCAAGTTCCTAAACGTCTTTCGCTCTCTCTTTGATTTGGATGCCTGTTCTCCATCTTGCATGTAAAACAAGTTATATAGTTGAACCACGCCACGATTTAAATTTTTTCGGATTACTAACTTTGAGGTTTTTAGAATAGTATATCTAACTTCTAATAATTTTCCTGATTAAGTGTTTTTAACATTCTGTTTCCCATTCTTAGCTTGACAGAAGAATTGAATTTTCATTTAGATTATCCTGAGGGGAGCGCTGGATCTGCAGAGGAAATGCAGTAGTTCTCCATGTTTAACATGTAAATCATATTTATTTATTGACTAAAGATTATGAGAATTGTGAGCAGAGTTATTGTGCATGAAGATGGGCGAGGGTAAATGATATCTTTGCCTTTTGAGTTAACCCTATATAAATTCTTTCAGGGAATCCTTTTGTTTTTTGCAAGTACTTGGAAGAAATGTAATGCAGATGAGGCAGATGCGCGATTGTTAGTTGCTGGTAGTGTATTTACACTTGAGCTTGTGGTTAACTTTGTTGAAAGATCCAATAGACGAGTTAAGATTGTTTGTTGATAGCAATGTCATATGTCAAGTTTTTTCCGAGTCACAGAATGTTGTTTGAGGAATGCAAATCATGCTGAGGCAGAGTTAGAAAGAAATTGGTGTCACTAAGATATATAAGCATGGACCAGACCAGTACATAAAGCATACAAAGGATCTACCTTATAGGTTGACATTTTTCCTGTGATGTAACTCTGTCAATAAGATTCATTGTCAAACACTTTTGAGTTGTGCCATTCGGACTGTACAATAGATGATGGGAAAAGTTTAATGTACTTTAATAAAATGGCAAGGTTCAATGAGTTTTGGACTAACCAATTCGAAATCAAACGAAGCTGCTAACTATCATCTAATCCTCTACACTTAGATGAATTAGTATTGAAAGGAATGGTGCCTAATTGCTATTATGGGGCTAAATTGAAAAACTAAGGGCAAAACAGTGGTCGTCTTTACATTCTTTTTTCTTTCAGGGATATGAAAGGAAGTTGGAGATTTTGTTGGGAGGGGGAGTGGAGACGAACGGGAGAGAGAACCAAAACATAGGGGGAAAAAGGCCCAATTAAGGTTTTAGGGAGGGTTTAAGGCGGCTATCTCCTCCTCTTCCGACGAACCCAACTGAACTCAATTCATTCCCCCCATTACCGTCCATTCCATTTCCTTCCTCTGTTTCGTATTCAGTTGATGTTCAACGCCTCCGTCCCCAAACACCCTCTGCACCCACCCTCCCCACTTCCTTCCTCCGTCATGTGGAGAAACCTAGCCAAACATGCCATTTCCGCTCCTAAATCCCTGAAGCCCCTCTCTTTCTCTCGCAATTGCGCTCTTCTTTCCCTTTCTTACATTCCCAAATTCAACCTCTACCCTCCCACCCCTTTCGCCCCCATACCCTTTTTGGGTTTGTCGAGGACTTCTGAAGCCGGAGTCTTTTGCCCCAGAGCCTATGCAAGCGTCGCCGAGGCTGTTTCTTCTGCAACTGATGTGGACGATGACGTCTCCGTCGCCGATGAAGTGCAGGAAATGTTGCGGGAGATGAGGAAGGCAGATAACAGGGAGAGAGTGAGGAAGTTCAGAATGGAAAGGGGATATATAGGGACGGAGAAGAAGTATTGGATGCTCAAGGCAAGACAAGTGAAGATTGAGACGGAGGCGTGGGAGCAAGCCGCACAAGAGTACAAGGAGCTTCTGGAAGAGATGTGTGAGAAGAAGTTGGCTCCCAATTTGCCATACATGAAGACTCTGTTTCTTGGTTGGTTTGAGCCACTAAGGGATGCAATCTTCAAGGAGCAGGAGATGATTCGGTTTGGCCAGAAA
>CAODLS010964313.1:0-13250 GCA_948243855.1 Flueggea neowawraea | reverse complement strand
ATAAGATACAGACACATGCCCTTGACACACAGCCATGCCTTCGTGTCCGTGTAGCTCCAGAAGGCCCGACAAGGCAAGACACGGGCACGAACACGGTCATGGCCAAGGATGTGTCCGCCCAGTTCTCGTCTCTTTTGGCTCAGTGCATTACACGGTCAATCCCACGTGCGTGTAGCTCCCCGTGTCCGTCCAACAACTCTTTTTCCTTCACAAATCTTTCCTTTTTTTGACTTGTATCACTTCATATAAGGTTTTGACTCTATTTTTTATCAAAAAATTTACTTCAATCTCAACAATTAGCATAATAATCATTTATAACCGATCTCGAAATACTCTTGAATTATTAAAATCTAAAATGCACAAAAATTCGAATTAAAAAACCGTGCCATTGTATTAAAAAGAGATAGGGCCAACTACCTGATATTCCATCCAAGTATCAACACTCATGCAAAAAAAAGGGTCAAGTTGCAAGGATTGAAGTACAAGAACCACAACTCACCACAAGCAAGTCATTAATGGAGATAATACGCTAAGTTTTTTTTTTTTTGCCAAATAATAGGCTAAGTTAACATATGAAGAATCTTGCACCGATTAGGTGCGGAGGATTTCAAAGTTTATAAGAACTTGTTTACTTAGTAATTCAAATTTGAACGATTGGATTTAATAATTTAAAATTAATTAGTTGTAATAAGTCATGACAATTATGATATCAAAAATATTCTATATGCAAACTTTAACAATGGTGGCAAATCTCAGTGAGGCTTGCTTTTGTACCTTAGTTGTTTAACTTGCAAGACTGGCTTTCAAACTCGAGAGCGATTTAGTGTTATAGTTCTCTATTTCTCATCTATAGATAAGCAAGTGGAGAGATGAGGATTGCACTCGTTTGTCCATTCCGATGCTCAAATTTATTGATTGCAGTTATAAGCTTGTGTATGAAATGAGTCTTGCCACTTGAATGAATAAGGATGGGGGTATTTATTGTTGTCGAGGGAAGTGGACTAGCTAATTGCTCTACAAATTTGCTCCATATATTGAACTCATTTCTTATTGGACCTTGCTAATTAGGCTCTCTTAAGATTTTGGTACTTCGATTTTGAATTGAGATGGTTTAACCTGTCACAACTGTGATATTGTTTTTTGATTACATAAGTATATCGGTGTAGTATGGCCAAGGCTCATCAAAACCGACAAGTACACCAAACCCAATGCAGAGAGCAAATCTTATTATACTTGAACCCATAAAAAAGACCTGGGTTCTGGAAGCTTTAGGTCGAGTGGGTGGCTTCAATTGTCTGCCTCCACGCTCATAACCCATATTCAAAGAAGAGGTTTCAAACCACTTATAGAGAAAGAGAGGTTTCAAACCTCATCCACCTCCTTCAGCTCTATGTATAAAGGTTCGTGCAACATTCAAATATACATTTTATTAGCTCAAAACTACATTTAAACTATGTCAAATTATTTTCTTGAGAAGTGATTTGATCTCATTTTCTCTTTTTTTTTTTTATAGGATTCAAAGAGAGAATTTCAATTGCGATTATTCACTTCTTTTGAGATTAGTGTTGATATGAGGCAACAATATATATTTTTTAAATTGCAAAATCCAGGGCAACGATTAAGGCTCTTTTTCTACTTTAGGCCGGTTGGGAACAACAATATATAGCATATTTCAGCATATAATAGTATTTAACATTTTTTTTATAGAATTTGTCACTCTCTTTACTTTTTTAGTATTCAAAAAACTTACTAACTGTTATGTAATATCTGTTATGTACTTTCCAAACAGGTGCTTAATATATAGTTTGCGGAAGTTACTAAATGATTTAATCATGATTTTGGAGAGTAAGTACAGTTAGTTAATAGTGCGCTTCTTGCATTTCAAAAGCAAAAATAATGTGCTTCCTGGCAGGATTTTGTATACAAAATAGCTGTATAGTGCTCATTCTACTTTACTAATCGGAGACTTGAAAAGGTGGCAGTACTAGGTGTCTATATAGATCTACCTTAATAAAAGTTCCGCTTTACGTAATGATATTTGTCTCAATTAATGATGATTTGCAACTATACAATTATGATGGTCTTGACATTTACTTTATGTTTACATGCGAGCACATGGTGTGTGCAGCATGCAAGAGTAAAAAATGTACAGCAAGGTTGTGACCAGCTCTCTACTATGTATCCCTTCGAAGTACATAAGAATTGCCTCACCAAAACCATGAAAACCCCACAGTAAATTAATTAACTCACCACCCCACCATGACATGAATTTATGTATGTGAAGTTTTGGCATCTCAAAAATCTTGCAAAAAATTCTCTTCAGAAAGTAGTGAATGCTGAAGTAAATTCTGGAAGTTATCTGTCCGATCACTATAAATTCATCTATATTAGTAAACATATATATAACTAGCTTCACCCTTATGTTACTGCATCGTGCATTTAATCTAGGATGAGACTTTTTCAAAAAAATTCAGAGTAGACAATTTTTTTTTTCTAAATAAGCATTTTTAGGAGATTTAAATTCAAAATCGTATATTAATTACTGAATCATCTTATCGGTACTTATAGCTGAAGTGGCATAAGATATATATTATAAGTCTAGAATCAAATAACTGAACTATAGCAGAAGCACATCCTTACCTGATTATGCAAAAAGACATAATTCTGCTTTGCTGGTTGAGACTAACATCAGCAAATTGGAAGAGACAGAATGGCAGAACCAGAAACCTGTGATGATAAGTTCCTGTCTTATAGCCTAATCTATAAAACGAAACTCAAGACCACATAGTAAAACTTGACAGGTTGTGCTTAATTCTACATATTCACACTCCACATTTCAACTTTTCAGCATATCGATAATTTAAATTAACCGATGTCTATTATTTAGTAGACTGTATAATAAAAAAATATTAAATAATATTAAATATATGTTGGGTCATAGTACAATCTAATGAAGTAGGTCAAATAGCAATAAATATCTCTAATGGATTTTTTAAAGTGATGAGTTCGAGCCTTATAACGTAAAATTTCCTTGAATTAACTTTTGAATTTCACCGGAGAAACATGGATCAGTCGGATACAACATATTTAGTCCAACAAAGTATAATATTTTTTTTTTCCAAGTCATTTTATTTTGTTCACATTAAGAACCGAACCCTCGATCTCTTGATAGTGGAGTTGAGTATAATACCTATGAACTATTAGTTCCAACAAGTATAATTTATAAACATTTAAACTGTTCATCTCATATCCCATTAGTCAAAAAAAATGTTTATCTAAATGAGTAACAGAGGTAAAAAGAGGGTGATGAGTATTGTAAACTAGAGGACAAAAGGGAAAAAAATGAAAAAGGGTGTGAAAGCCAAAAGAGGCAATGAAGAGGACCTATTGTTGGCAGTTGAAAAAAAACATATATGGGTCTTATATTCTCTCTTAGTTTTGTGGACTGATGAACTGATCCAATCCATCTGCTGTTTGCATTTAACGCAATTACCCTTTTTTATTAATGACAAGTGCAGGGGAGAAGTTAAAGCTCAGGCATTTGTATCTTCACCCTTGTGAACCCCAATGACCAAATCACTCATGCACGTCCTTTCAAATTCACTACAAACAACAATTTGGTATTTATGCCTTTTGTTAAAAACACTGATTTCACTTTCTTTGACAGCTTCTACCTGTCTTCTGCTGATTCAAGTCAGAGAATTAATTGGTCTATTTATTTTTCCTTTTTTTGGGATTTTCAGGTGGCGGGTTCTTATCTTTTCCTTTAAATCCAAAGTGGGGTTTTCAGTTTTTCACAATATATTTATTGCAGTTTTCAAGATGTGAGAGGGGTATATCTGTTCTTTGTGTTGAAAAACTGTTCTAGGTCAGAGAGTTATAAAAAGACACCAGTGGCTTTCTTTCTTCTCTCAGTTGTCTAAATACAGTCCTCCTTGGTTTCCTACTTAAGAATCACATTTTCAACTCTTCTCTTCTCTCATTCTTGCTTAAATTTTCAATCTTTATTGCGTTATGGAGCCTTCCCAAATCTTGGGAGTAGAAGAATGTCACAGCTGTGAATCAGGGTGGACTATGTACATTGGTGATGATGCTGATGATCATAACAGTAGTGATGGTGGAGATAATGGTGATGATGATGAGGACAAAGACAAAAATGGTGGTAAGAACTATGGTCGTGAAGATGATACTGATGATTCAATGGCTTCTGATGCTTCTTCTGGTCCGAGTCATCAAAACATGCCTCACTACAAGCATGAAGAGGAGTATAAAGATAACAATGAAGACGAAGGCGATGAAATGAACTATCATTTGCAGAGGAAAGGCAAGAAAATGGAGAAGAAAAGAAGTGAGATGAGAAGAAAGGGTGAGAAAGAAGAAGAGATGGTGTCCATGGCAAGAAAGGGAAATGGTCCAGCTCAAAGTGGTTCAAGGGTAAACAAAAGCTTCTGGATGGGGAAAAGAAAATAGATAAATAAGCTTAAATTTGTTGTCTTTTAATTATTCTTTTTGGTTTCAAGTAATGATCAAGATGGTATATTTGGTGTCCAAATGTTGATCATATGGGGAAAAAAATACTGGGAGATGCTAGTTAGTGATTTTGTTTTGTGGGTTTGAAACTTCTAGATGTAAGAGCTCTCAATATTTGTTAGTTTATAGTATATCTTTAATATGATTTGCATGAGACACCATATTTTTGGTTTTGAGTACTATGACATGCATACCATCTTGAAGCAATAAAACACTGGTTTGTTCATGTTTACAGTAAGAAACATAAATAAAGACTAGAATGTCTCCGGTGCTAAAAGATTAATAATTCAATTCTAGTTGCTGCACATTGTTACAATAAGTTGTCTAGGCGTTATTATGATATTAAAACTACTCAAATATGCATCATGATATGCTCAGAGAAAGTGGCTGAAAAAAAGCCAAAGTTACTACTAGATGAATTTGGAAGAAAAAGAAATTGTTTTTTGACAATATAATTCATTTTTTACAATAACTTGAATTCATCAGGATTCGAGCAATTGAATACATTAAGATTCGAACTATTGATATCGAGTTACTGCAATTCACACGCCTAACCGTTTAAACTAGCATCAAGTAGTGTTTTTGACCATATAATTAGACCTGTACACACACTTCACAATCCACAGTAAATTAAGTTTGAAGCTGGAGATGGTAGTAATGGATAGTACTATCAAGGTCAGATTGAGAGTGCACTAGTAGCTATAATGTTGTTTGCATTTACTGACCACATGCATCCATTTAAGTTGAGAGGACTTGTAAATATTTCTAATTTCACTCTTTATTGAAACGTGTCGTCTGCAGTAAATAAATGGCTTCAATGCTTGACACACAGGAATTAAGGTACACTTCCTGTTTTTAGCAGTTCAATAAGGTTAACATGTCTAGTCTTAATTGTAATGACAACATTCATGTGTGTATGAAGAGCTACCTGCCTGAAGAACAAAAGATAAAGATTCATCGATTATCATAAAACAAAACTCTTGTTCTGCATAATTCATAAGAAGGACCTGAATTAACAATATATGCCGTATTGGTACCAATTTTTTCAAGTGCAGAAGGTTTAGCTTTGGTCTAATAGTTGCAATTATTGAGGTGCTACACTTTGTTCAAAGTCAACGTTACTTGATTTAGTACATTGATACCACTTTATAAATTTGATTATCTAATGTTATATAAAATTATCCATTTGAATCTTAAAAGTATAAGGGAGGGGTCGTTTATTTTAGTGAAATCAACATAATTTGAGAGCGTTTCTTCAACTATTACGCAAACATCTGCACATTATAGCTGTTATAATCAGACATAGCAGCAATTGTAAACTCAAACCATTTTACAGTCCCAATACCTAAAACCAACGGGCACTAATATATGTTCAGACCAACTCTCCTACGTCTCAACGAAATGAATAAGATTAATACAGATTATTAAAAACAGAACTAGAATTCAGGTCGTAATTAAAAGAAAAAAAAAAGTGTAATAATCTATGAGAAAACAATTTCTGGAGATGTTATAGACAAAGCGACAAGAGAGGTGGCCCTGTGGGACACATTGCCATGCACTTGGGGGGACGAGGATTTTATTAATTTAAACCCAGATTTTGACAATTCTCTCAAATGGTTGGTCCAAAGTTAAGAAGGGAAAAAAAAAGGACAAAAATTATGGCTGGATTGAATAAAATTAAGTTTCATACACAGTTAAACTTTTTTTATTAGATTATAAAATAAAAAATGTGTTCATTTTGGAGTCAACTCCAGCTGAAGAGTTGCGGATCCGATTATAGTATATATGCATTATGTGAATTTGGTGTGATCATTGATTCTTATTACTTTGACACTTCTATTAAAATAGTTAAGTTCATTTTTGAGTTAATAATTTATTTAATTTTTTGATTACTATTTAATGTTTAGTGATACCGCGTTTTGGAGCGGGTTGATACACTAGTTGAAGGATGAATCCTAGCTAATGCCTTGTCTACTTGAATTGAGAAGATGATGCTAATCGATTTTAGTGTTGATTAAAGTGATAAATATGTTTTTGACTCGAAGATAGATCGAGCAGCATAATAATTTAGAATGATTGTATCAACATCTAACTGGACTTCCATCTCAAGCGCACAAACACAAATCATGTGTCAAATCATAAAAAAAAAAAGTGTTCAAATTTTTTTAAAGTGTAGACCAAAACAAGAGTGGCTTCTTTTTGGGCTTTACACACCAATCTCAACTTCACACTCACACAGAACCTTAAAAGCCTTCTTTCCTACGAAAACGAAATAGTTGACTAACATAGCTTGAGCACAGAGACTTAAACCACACCCAAGAAAACTTAAAAAGATAATGCTTCTATTGCATGGGAAAAGGTAATCATGGGAAGCTACATGGAATACCATTTATGTTGCTTTGAGCTCTGCAGGTTATAGATACACATATTCATTGTTGCTTTGTAGGGTTATAAATAGAGAGTTTAGATTTGAAATAATTGTACAACAACAACAATAATAATAATATAGTTTCATACACTGCATTTTCACGGTTACTATACAGACATGTATATATAGTAACTGAAAGTGACAAAATTGATTTATTATTAATGGATGCTCAAATTTGAAGATGACTCACAGAGAGGATCCAAGTTTTCTTCTCAGGGACGTTTTTGGGAAGGAAAAAAGAAAACCAGGCTGTGATGGCATGGCAGCACCTAGAAGATCCACATAGGTCACAAGAAAAAAAAAATCGGACCCAAGCAGACCAGTACTACAGGGGCATGTGACCACTTGTTCAATTATACCTAGCACATATCGTTTTCATGGGTTCAAAACTGCCAATTTCAACATCTCAATAGTCGGCAGACATGGCTCATCACTTCCCTTTGTGTGTGACAAAGTCATTTTCTCCATGAAAATGACCCTTACTGAGTCATTACCAAGAACTGTATAGACTGGACTTTGTACTGAACTAGCTGGCCTCTATGGCATTTCTCTTTGGAACACTTGTGAAAAAATCCTCTACCCAATAGAACAGTGTCGAAGCTCCATTCATTGAAATTTGTCGTGCGAGTCACGTCTGTAAATATTTGCTCCAATAGTCTCCAGGGGTCTTTATTGAAGGTCTCCAAAGGTCTCTAATGGTCTCTAGGAATCTTAATTGGAGGTCTCTAAGGGTCTTTAGGGATTTCCACTAGAGATCTTCAAGAGTCTCCACTGATCTTCAATGATTTTCATTGGAGGTCTCTAATGATCTCCAAAGGTCTCCATTGGAGGTCTTCAGGGGCCTCCATTGGAGGTCTCCAAGAATTTCCGTTGAAGAGCTTTGAATTTCACTTGTTATTTTTTTTACAAAATTTATTTATATTTTGTTTAATAATAATTAATTAGCTCACTTATTGATTTTTTATAAATTTAATTATATTTTGTTTAATAATAATTAATTAGGCCTCCAATAAAAATTAACAAAAATTACCATAAAACATACACATTGCAAACTATTTTTCACATTAAACAATAATCTCAACAGAATACACAATCACTATCACCCAACAACAATTTTACAACAATTAAAAATTTTTACAAATGTATACAAAGCTATTTTTTTAACAAACTAAATGACTAACTATTCCATAAAAAAACAATTTGAGGGACTAAACAGTCATTTCACACAACACCACAGTGGCAGCTAGGGTTTCCTAGCCGCCCCCTTCTGTGCACCGCTACACTCTAGAGCACATTCACCGCCGCTACACACCTGCAAAATCCAAAAACCAGACGGTGTCGCTCAACAACAAAATAGCAGAATCGATGGCTCTAACAATGTATTTTAGAAAACAAAAAGGGTAGCCTAGAAAAGGAATTGAAGAGCAGATCCACACAATCAATGCCTCTGTGGACGCACCGAGGCTAAAGCTTCCAAATCTCCGTCGCGATTGGCTTGATTTCTCGTTCTCTATCCGTCGCGTTCTCGTTCTGACGTTCCAACGGAGTGACCAAGTCAAGGAGGAGGGAGAGAGGATAGAACAGAGACGAAGGAGAGAGAGGAGAGGAGACAAAATCGAGTGAGAGAGAGGATGAAGATAAGAGGCGGCTAGGGTTTTTTGGGAGAAAGGGGTAGAGAGAAGGCAGAGAGTTTCGGACGAAGAGAGAGAAAATGCACACACAAATGAGAGAGAGAAAAAAGTGAGAATTTGAATTATATACAAAAACAAATCTGACATTTTCATGATTTAGTTTCGAAAAGGTGGCATTTGCAGAAAAAGTTTAACGCACCTTCCATTTGTATTAGAAAACTGAAGTGATATTTGTCAAATTCAAAATTTTCATTATGCCACCTGGCATAATTAACTCCTTATTTAGTTGTATGTATCCTATAAATATCAATTTATTTGACCATTAATATAGAGGTAATTACTTCTTACTTTCAATTATTATCAAATATCACCAAATAATTCGGTTCGGACCTACTAAATTTTATCTTAATGAATATTCATTGGAGTACCATCAGACATCTCATATCAAATTATTAAAGATACTAAAATTGTCTTCACTATTAAGAGATTGAAACTCTATAACTACCACTAGAACAAACCTCTTTTGATCAAACTATAATCTCTATATGCAATTGCCAAAACACAATAAAAATGTCCCTTATTCGAATTTTCCGTTCGTCTCTCTTTTGGCCATCATATAAGTGTGCATTTCTCAAACACTATGGTCAATTCGCTTAGATTTACTTTTGACGTCTCCACTTGTAAGTAACAGAAACAAAACATTGATTAGGGTTAGAAGCATGATCATGTGACTTACTACACAGATCAATCCAACTTGTAGGGAATACGTATTCGTGGCCGTGCCTGGAATCACCAGAAAAAGGTCGAAACCAAGTCACGCTTGCTTCACTGAAACTCTATAAACACAGATGGGGAATATATGTCGTGGTAGGTTTACTGTGTTACGCAAAACGGTGGCAAGTGAAGACACTAATTTATTTCCTTCAGGTGGCTGTGGCGGAGACGAAAACGGACGTCCCAAATCATCTCTAACTACTTGTCCCTCTACTACTAGTACTTCCATGTGCCTATATATATTAACCTATATTGAATTGTAACGTTTTTATGAATATATATCTCTAATTAATTCATGAATTTAACATCCTCCCAAGAAAATAATTTCCAAACATGTCATGTGAATCCTCAGATGGAGCAAGTTGCAAATCTTGTTAGGTTGGATTCAATTGAAACTCGTACGAATCAAATTTGAGGTTGATTTCACAATATTTATAAATGAATGAAGTTGAAATTAAATACAAACTCGAACGCATTTTTTTTAGAACCACTCAGTTGAACTTCGTATATTAACCTTGTTTTTTTTTATAGAAATAACGACCATAAAAAAATTAATTCAGTTATGCTAACTCAGTAATACATGTGGTATCTTTCTTTGTCAATTTTGAATATTAACTTTTAGTGAACAAAATTATTTTTTTAACAAAAAAATTAACCCACTAGAATGTCGAATTAACTAGACTGAACCTGCATGCTAGTGACACTATACCTCGTCAACTCAGTTAGGCTAACCATGAAAATGTGGTGGGATTATTTATTAAATCGATTGGTAGAGTTACACCACAACTGTTTAAATACAGAAGGATTCAAAGCCTTTTAAAAATCTAATCTAATATCTAATATTGATTCCAGCAAGATAGTAGATCAAATGTCATTCAGGTGGATTGTGTAGATGATTTTAATTGATTGTTTTGAAATATTTGTATTTTCTAATATTTAAACTATTTTTTTATCAAATTATTCATGCATTGACTTCGATTATAAATAATGTAACTGATTAGTGTCATTATTATACTATATCATAATCATCATCATACAATGAATTTTCTAGAAAAGAGAATTTCAAAAGTCATGAATTCATATTTTATTTTTTATAAATAGTCATGAATTAATATTTTTGTTTTTAAACTTACATTTATCATGGAAAAATAGAATCGAAAATGAAAATTAAATACACTTTTATTTGTAAATAGATCACATACATCTTTAAGATGAGTAAATATTTTAGTTCGTTTCGTTTTTTTGAGATTAATTTGAAATATAAAAAAGTTATATAATAAAAGTTATTCTCTAAATTATTAATTGGTTAATTAATAATCAATACATACTAATTTTTTTATAAGTATCAATACATACTAATTCTTAAATTATTTATTAAAAGAATAATAGTTTTTCTCATAAAAACTAAATTATCTTCTAAAAAATACTAAAAATAACTATTACAATGCATATACTTATAGTTGTTACATTCTTTATAATTTATCTAATTGATTCTTTTTTATAATAAAGATAAATTCAAAATTTTATTAAAAAAACTATCATGCTTAATCAATCAATGATTAGTTTGCATACAGTATTCTACATACATTGCCATCGTTTTATTTAAATAATTTTATTTTTCTATTAAATAAAAATAAATAAATAACACTATAATTATGTTTGTGTGACTCGCAGACTCTTCAACTGGTACCATCTTCTAATTATAAGAACCTAAACTTAATTTGAGACCGTGTTATGGTACCCAGTGAGCCACGTTATTGCATTCCCTGATAATGCGCTTCGATTGAATGAATATGAGTGTTCCTAGCTAGAGCTAAATGGCAACTTCTAGCTACCTCTCCACTTCCAAGGATCAAGAATTGATATAAATCTGATTCGATAATAATTTCGGCTTGTCTGGAAGCTGAAGGCCACTTGGTGGCCTTAGATACAGCCCAAATCTCAAGCAATAAGAGGAGTTTCCTCCACGGACAGAGTTTCCTTCTCCTTGCAAAATGATTTTTCTTTAATACCCGCAAATAATATATGCATAAACTAATCATTTGATAGTTTAATTTTATAAAAAATATATATCATAAATATGTTTTTTTATAAGTCATTTTGTATGCTCCTGCTAAAAATTGAATTTACCCACTCCGTAGCACTGGACTTCATATATGTTGTTACCATTACACTATATCCTTTTTATTAATTAAATATCCCAGTATTCTTTAATATCTAAGTAAACTAGATTTACTTATCCAAAAAATAAGTAATCCAAATATAAATCGAAGACCCTTATATATAAGTAGAACTTCTTACCAATCTTTTTAAGGATTTCCACACCAAGGCTTGAATTTTTGCATATTAATATTATCTTTTTTTTTTATGAATCGTGTTATTTTATTCAATTAATCCACAAAAAATAGATTAAGAAATGTTGGAAAAAGTGATCCGCCTATGACAGGTGGACCAAACTCGATCAATCAATACGTGAATTAGGACGATGGGCTAAGATCAACTGACGAACCCAATTGAGATGGGTCCATAAGAACCATGTGCTTATCCATTTGTATATAAGTTCATTCTTTTGATTCCCACCAAAAACGTGAGAGAGGGAAAGGAAGAAGAGAAGAGTTCATCTTCCTCTATGCCACCTCTCGCTCCACTCATCATTCATAAGTTGATGGTCCTAATCCTACGTGACATCTATGTTGTGAAACAGATGAGTACTCCCGTAAACAATTCGATCATGGTTTGCTTACGAGACCGACATCCAATACGATCCTAACCTTGATGTCTTCTGCTGCTGGTTAAGCCAAGTTTCCGCTAAAATCGAGATTAGTAAGTCGAACCTTCTAAATATACTGTTTATCTATTAAAACGATACTAAATTTCTTCAAGAAAAGTAAGCGAAATCTCTACCGTCTAAGATGCTTTTGTCGCACTACGAGCCTATGAAACTTGATTCTTGAACTTTTGCATATTAACATTATACTTTATTTTCGTAGAATGAATCTGTGCTATCATTAACATGGATATATTTGATATGTTAAAAACATTACATGCCAATCAGCCATCAACCAAAATCCTGATTAGCAGCACCTTTAGTTTATATGCAAAGCTTTTCGAATATATATCATGAAATATTAAAAAAGAGTACTATTTCAGTCTACTAAGATTAAAAAATTATTTATATTTTAACACGATTTTGAAAAGTGCTTTCACATTTAATTGAGACATTTTTCAAAATGAATTGAATAAAATCAAGAAAAATTTTCCAAGTTTTAAAATGAAAGGCGCTATGAAAAACTGTGGGCCGTTGCTAGCTACAACCCAAACTACATATTTCTGAAGCCAAATGCAAAATACTGAAGCCCAGACAACGGATCAGTTGGGTCAGTTCGGTTCACCCATTGATTTCAGTTTTTGCTGACCGCTTCTGACTAAAACGACCCCGTGCGACGTAACCAGACTAATACGTCAGTTAAAAAAGAATGGTGACGTGGACAAAATTTCACCTTGTCATCCTCTCCCTTCTCTTCACTCGTCTCGCCCACTCACACACACACTCTGAGCTCATTCAGTCCTCACCAATGGCGAAGTTCTTTCTCCTTTACTATCCACCTCTCACCCCAATCCGCTGCCGTACCATCACTTCCGCCTTCTCAAGCCCTAAATTTTCCTTCTCCCCTTCTTTCTCCATCGCCGTTAAACCCCACTATGTAAGCCCTCTCTTCACTCCTGCTCCTCTCCATTTCCGTTCCTTCCCTTCCTCTCTCCCCTTCAAAACGGTGTCGGTTCGCGCTTTCGAGTCTTCCTCCGAGACTAAAGAAGAAGAGAAGGAAGAATCTGAGGGAACGGAACAAAAACAACAACAGGAGAATGGAAGCTTTCCTAGAAAAGCT
>CAODLS010964122.1:0-11323 GCA_948243855.1 Flueggea neowawraea | reverse complement strand
TGAATCTTGCTTCAGATCAAATTCTGCAGTTTGTTCATCATCAAAACTTTAGAGAAATCTCAATGTTGACCACCCTTGGTCCAACAGTATCTATTGATAGTATGAGCTAAACTTGTGTGCATTTAGATGTGATGAACCCTAGGAAAAATTTGTGATTGGGTTTTGTTATTTTGTTTCTTTCTTAATGAATTGAGACTCGTCTATGATTTAATATTGTTGTTATTAGATTGATTCTACCAGTATTTTGATTCGACAATTGATTTCATGCATGAAAATTGAGAGATTTATCGTGTTTTTAGAGTTGCTCATAGGTGAGAGAAATTGCACGCAAACCTAGAAATAGGTCGACGTAAATCTTCTAGATTAAAGTCAAAATTAATATGGGAATTCATTAATCATCGTTAATGCAACGTGGGGCTATTAATTAGGAAAAGATTCTGGTTAATCAACTTGACGTTAAATGTTAACTGACTCGAGAGAGAGGTTAATGATTTAGGAATTCCTATGGTCCAAGTGTATGAACAAATGACTTAGTAACGAGGTCGGTTTTGCTTAGGTAGTCCTAGGGGATTCAACATCTGGATGCTACTATTACCCTTGATTACCGGTTCCTAAACTATCTTTGTGTTGTTGTGTTGTGTGTTGGTGTGTCTCCATTCCTTTCGTGTTTTTAGGCTAGATAATAGAGAGAGAGTTATTACTAGTACTCCTAGTCTCTGTGGGATACGACACTCGATACTCAGGTCCGCGTACTACGATCGATAGGTGCGCTTTCCTGGCTACCAAGTTTTTGGCGTCGTTGCTGGGGACTAAGATATTAGGAAAGCTTTATCTTTGTTAATATAGTCATTTATTGTATATTTATTTTTCTGTTTAGTTTTTGTTTTATTTAATTGTGTTTGCTTATATTTGTTATTCGTTGTTTAAGTTTCTTTTCATTTTGTTGGTTTGAAATTTCTATTTAGTTGCGTTTGTTTATTTTTCTTTTTTCTTGTTTTGTTGTTTTCTTTTGTTAGTTTCTTTTGTTTATTTAGTTGTATTGTTACTTAGTTTTGTTTGTTTGTATTTCCTTTTCTTTATTTAGTTGTGTTGTTTCCTTTTCATCAACGTCAAGCTAATGACGTTAAACAAGCACTTATTGGGAGGCAACCCAAGCTATTAACTATTTCTTTTCTTTTGTTTATGTTTTTGTTATTTTGCAAGGTTCCTCCCGGTTTTTGATGAAATCCATGCTAATTTTCAGCTCAATGACCCGCTATTTTCAGGGAAGTCCCAGAACTCTTTCTTTTTCCTCTACCCATTTTCGTCGAATTTTGTGCTTTATTGTGAACATTAAGGACAATGTCCAATCTTAAGTGTGGGGTAGAGGATGACAAATTCTAAACTAAAGTCTTTATATTGTGGTTGTGGGTGCACATGTTGTTTGATTGTTTCAATGAATTGAATAGTTGAGAATTTTGAATATGACTGTGTTACTTTGAGACCTTGAATTGACTGTTTTGGATTAACATGAGTCTTGAGCTTGTGATCAAATTTTTTGCATTGACTTTTTTTCTTTCTATTCAAATCATTGATTTACTTGAACAATAGCATGCAGGTTCTTGAAAATAAAAAAAGTTAGATGAATAAGAACTGAAAAGGGTTACTCGTGACTTGCTTGAACTTAAACAAGGACAAGTAAATGGGGTTCATAACCTACTACGTTGTCTTCGGACATGAGTATGCAAAGCACTTCCATTGGGGGTTTTTCTAAGTAATCGGGGACACTCATCACAAATGAGTGGTCTTCGCATGAAAAATGAATTTTCCTTTATGATGGAAACCTTAATAAGTGCAAAGCACATAATTTGAACCCTCAATTTACTAACTGTGTTTGTAGCAAGTAAGTTATTGAGTTGGTTGAATTTATTACAATGTTTGAAGTGAACAAGAGGTTTGAACTGTATTTGCCTAAATTTTTCAATGCTTTGTTTTGCAATGAAATGGATGATATGAATGGACCACCAATTCAAATCGATTACTTTGATTATTTGAGCTCTTACTTGTGCTGATTTGGGGTGTCAAATGGGTTGATTAGTACCTCATGCATATTGGGAATTCTTTGTTGTTTAGTTTATTCTTGTTATCTCGTAACGTGAGTCCCATGCCACAATAGGTTGATTTGGTTAGGATGCTACCCATGTTCTATCATTTCTTTGCTTGAGGACAAGAAAAATCTTAAGTGTGAGGTAGTTTAATAAACACTCATTTATACATATTTGTACCATTGATTTCTTCTTGTTTTTGTTATTATTCGAGCATTATTGATGAGTTTTGGTACTTTAATCTTACATAATTGCATTTTCAGGTCATGTGATAGTGTCTTGATAGAATTGACCAAAAATAACCCAAAACAGATATTAAATGATGAAGTTTGAGGCACCATTGAAAAGACACGATCTTGGAATCCAATACATGGGTGTGGAACGTCTTGTTTTGTCTGTGTATGACCAACCCAAGTCGAAACGTGTGTCTGGATGCAAAACACGCGTGCAGAAGCAAAGGCACGACCTGTCATCATAAGATACAACCGTGTAATATTCATTTCTGCCCGTGTCCTATTCGCCAGAGTCAAGTGCACATTCATAATGCAAGACACGACCGTGTAATGTAAATTACGTCGGTGTCTTACCGGTTTCAGAACCAAACGCGTCAAAGGGTTGATACGACAGAGTTTTAATGCAAGACATGGTTTGAGGGAAAAAGACACGGCCGTGTAATTATGATTTTGCACGTGTCTTTTCAGCTTCGTGAATTATGCCCTATTTTGACCTATTTAAGGGGCTTTCGAGGTTAAACCAATAGGGAGCCACCATTGACACACAAAAATAGAGTTCTAGAGAGGGAAAGAGCTGGGTTTCAAGGGGAGAACGTCCTTGGAGTGGATCGACATCAAAATCGAGTAGATTTCTTGAAGATTGAAGGATTCTCAATGGGTTATTTCGTTCTCTCTCGTTTTCATTTCTTTTTTGTTGTTGTATCTACTGATATTATGAGATAAACTTGTGTGCATTTAGATGCGATGAACCCTAGGACTAATTTGTGATTGGGTTTTGTTATTTTATTGCTTTATTCATGAATTGAGACTCATCTATGATTTAATATTGTTGTTGTTGGATTGATTCTATCGGTGTTTTGATTCAATAATTTATTGCATGTGTGGGAATCGAGAGATTTATTATTTGTTTAGAGTCACTTATAGGTGAGAGGAATTGCACGTAAACCTATAGATAGGTCAACGTAAATCTTCCGGATTAAGGCCAAACTTAATATGGGAATTCATTAATCATCGTTAATGCAACGTGAGGGTATTAATTAGGAAGAGATTATGGTTAATCAACTTGACTTGAGATGTTAACTGACTCGAGAGAGAGTTTAATGTATGTTAGGAATTCCTACAGTCCAATTGTATGAAAAAGTGACTTAGTGATGTGGTCGAATTTGATTAGGTAGTCCGAGGGGGATTCAACATCTGGATGCGACTGTTACCCTTGATTGCCCGGCTCCTAAACTCTCTTTATGCTGCTGTGTTGTATGTTGGCGTGTCTCCATTCCTTTTGTGTTTATAGGCTAGATAATAGAGAGAGAGTTATTACTAGTACTCTTAGTCTCTGTGGGATATGACATTCGGTACTCAGGTCTGCGTACTACAATCGATAGGTGCGCTGGTCTGGCTACCAGTGGGATACAACACTCAGTACTCAAGTCCACGTATTATAATCGATATGTGCACTTGACTGTTGACTACCAAGTTTCATTTCTTCCAATTTCTCACCCTTATTCTCATAATTCTCTTTTTTACACTCAACCACCATATTTTTATCCTTTTCAACTTTGGGTTTCTCCCCCACACTTGGCTCCTCAAGTACCCTCTCATTTCTCAAAGTAATATCCATGACACTCTCATTGGGATTCACTTGTGATGTGCCAGGTAACTTCCTCTTCTCTCTATCCAAAATGGTCTTGGGTAGTAGCTCTACTTGCTTCTCAAGGCTTTGGATGGTTTCTTATTGGTTTTGAACAATTTGGTCCACCTTTGCATCCATATTACTCATGTTTTGCATTAAGTGGTCTTCCAAGGATGGTTTCTTTTATTGGAAATTTTTTTGGGGTGGTGGTTTGGGTTATTGTTGTTTGAAGGGTAGAGGTCTTGTTTTGTATCCTGAGAATCCCATAGGCCTCGGTGGGTTTGATGTGGTGTTTAGATCTTCATAAGAAAAAATTGGGTCGTTTCTCCAACCCAGATTCTAAGTATTTGAGTGTGGGTCATTCCTAGGTTGAGCATTTGGAATCCTCCCACAAAATTCACTTCATCACATCCAACACCCGCTCCTCTGTCCATCCCATAAGTCATATTATTATGTTCCATCACTCCACAAAAGGAGCATTGTTCTCTAACATTAGTTCCCCTATTAATCAACATATTCAACTTCTTAGACAATTCATCAATTTGGGAAGCCAAATCAGGAGAAGAATATGTGCTTAACTTATGTATTCCTACTCTTCTTCCTCTCACCGCTTTTTGTTAAGAGTTGGTGATAAGCATCTCATATATGTTATAGACTTCCTCGACCATCTTTTCACCAAAATGTCCACTTGTTGCGGTGTCCACCAGGGTTTTCCATTCATCATTAGACTGTTATAGAAGATTTGTGTGAGAATAGGCAACGAAAATTGGTGATGGGGACATTGGCTCAACAACATCTTCAAATTCTCCCAAGCTTCATGGAATTTCTCTCCCTCCAATTGCAAAAAGCAACAAATTTTTTTTCTCAACTCCATCGTCTTTTGAAGAGAGTATTATTTTATCATGTGTTGAACCAAGTTTGGTCTACATGAAAATTCCCTCTAAGTTTTGATGATTTAACAAAACAATTGAAAAAGTTAAGTTATGCACTTTGACAAAGATAAAGAAATTCTGAAGTGTTCTAGAGTGGATACAATGAGCGTAATACCATATACTATGCATGTAGTACCGTGTTAATCGGAAGACAGAATGATCCAAGTCTCTTTTGCGTGGACTATATCAGACATAATTCACGTAGTGAAAAGGGAATTCATTCAGGTAACATGCTATGCGTGCAGTATGGAATACTATGCGTGTAGACGAGCTATGAATTCAAACTGGAAAGAGAAGTACGCATAGAAGGAAAGAGCTCCATTTTCTTACTATGCGCGTAGTAGGTGATACTATGCGCGTAGACGGGTATGATAGGTAGTTTCCAGCAATCTATAAATTTTGTTATGTTGTGTCAAAAATTCAAAAAGGGAATATTTGCTGGCAGATCAGATTACATCGGAGGATCACGTTCTACACACGTAGAACCGGTGTTACGCACGTAGATCTGGGTGAGCTTGACTATGAGACAAATCTGAGACGCTCCTTTGAAATTTCAAATTTGAATATTCCATGGCACCATATGACGCAATCACGTGATAAATCGAAGTTGCACTCTTGAAGGTCCGTCTGTGCTCGTAGAAGACAATGGACTGCATGTAGAACCATAGTATTACGACCGCAGTATAAATGCTACGCACGTAGTAGTTTTCAGAATTTTGATCGAATCAAGCAGTGGATACTGGGCTTCATACTATGCACACATAAGAGGGCAAGCAGCGCGTAATACTTTAATAGAAATGGACACGACACACACACTATTTGTAGTATGCGCGTAGTAAGGACTGAGGTCAGTAATTTAAACAAGTTGCAGCTGTCTCACAACGAGTTGTTTGAGTCCTACAACATCTATTATTCAGAGAGCAGCTATAAATAGACTTCATCAGTCCAGAGGCAAGTAGAGAACATTTGTTTAGAGTGTTGCCCAAGCTTTGTAAATTTTATTCTAAACTTTCTTTCTCTAAGTGTTTTCTAGTTCTTAGACCTTACTAAGCTTTTGTGTTGATATCTGCTTTAAGAGTTGGTGTGAGAATAGTATTCTCGTTCTTTTAAACATTATGTAATCAAGCTTTGGTGATAAAGCTTGAGGGTAGAAGAGGTTTGCTTGTTTGGTACCTTTGAAAAACAAGTGGGTATTGGTTTACTTATTGAGCCAGCTAAAAACAAGGGATTGTAAAGGTTATCTTGTGAGCATAAAAAACAAGTGGTTGTAACAGTTTTCCTCCACCCGCAAGTGAGGAAGATTTAGTGGATTAAAATTCTCTAGTTGAGGTTAGAGGAGTGGAAGTAGGTCAAGGAGAACCAAACCACTATAAATTGCGGATTTATTTTCTCTATCTCTTACTTTCTTTTCATTTTAGTTTATAAGTTTGTGTGATTGGATTAAGCTACTGATTTCAGTTTTCAAAATATTTCAAAAGTTTTAAAAAGGTGTTTATACTTTGCAAGAAATCCAATTCACCCCCTCTTGGATAGCCATATTGTGATTACATCATGAACTTTTCATAAATCTCCTCCGAAGTACCAAGTGACCCTTCCAACAAATTGATCAACCAAATCTTTTCCCGATCTTTCAATGTGTAGGGAAATCACCTCATCCTTAGCTCATTTTCGGTCAAACTATGAAGAGGGAAGGTTTGGATGGCGGTATAAAATTCCCTAAAAAATGTGAGCGAATCCTCCAACAATAATTGATCGACTCTATCACAAGTGCACGATAGTTCATGAAGAAATAAAACCTTGGAAGTATTCCTATGGTGTCGAACCCACAGGGGCAGACCTAAATGTGATTGTTTCTTGAAATAAAAAAAAAAACATAGAATAAATACAAGGAAAGTAAAACAATTGATTTATTTGGGATTTTCGATAATGCTAAACAAGAAAATAATAACTAACAATATAAAAGACGTTAGGGATTTCGAGATTCGTCCATGAATCCTAATTACTACGTTTATAAATGGGATATAGGATATGAGTGTTCTCTCACTATTTTCACCTAGAGCATCTTTCAAGTTCATCTAGATTATGTCTACATTTATTAGACGGGTCATTTCGACCTCAATTAACTAAACTAAACTCATTACGCTCTCTCGGAAATTTCATCGAACACCTTGTAGGCATGAATATTTATATTTCAAAACCTAAAAAGTCTAATGCATGTCAACCTCACCTAATCTTCTTCTCTCGATCCATCAATTAGATTTGTTAAAACTACCATTATGTTGGCCAAACATAACAATAATCCATTCATACATGCCATTAAATCAAATCCAAAATCTCTATACATATTCCATTCAAGCTCAAGGATAAAAACTACACATATTTCAATGAAGAACAACATTCCCATTCATAAATATAGTGAATCATCATCAAGAGTCAACATCTCTTAGCCCTAACAAAAAATTCAAGCTACCATGATCAAGTTCAACATAATAATACAATAAAGCTCAACATAAACCATGGTAAGCAATAAAAAATATGAAGAGATAAGAGATAAAACAAATATAGGGATGCCTCTCTAGGTAGCCTTCGAGAGAAATCTTCGATCTTTAAGCCCAAATCTCATTCTCTTTCTTAAACCTTAACTTATTTCTAAGCAAAAGAAAGAAAGAAAGAAAAAGAAATTTGGTCTTTCAAATGAGTGAAAGATGTGAGATATGTGGTTAAGAGGGAGTATTTATACTCATTGACATGTGGTCCAGCCCTAATAAATTTATGTCCAAAAATGCCCCAAGTGTATACCTTTTTTCCCTCAAAAAGTGTCCTTGCCGACATAGACTTTGTCCCTTTTGCAGGTGGATCACGGCTGTGACATTGAGGGGGTCACGACCATGAGGTGGTTCTGTCCATGGTCATGGCCATGAGGTCTCTGGTCACGACAGTGACTATGCTTTGTCCCTCCAACACCAAATTGCGCGACACGATCTTTTCACCATTTGATCCGATTTTCGTTGCACTTTCTTCCATTGATCTCGCAACTTCAAAAAACCATTTCGTATGCATTGTTTCATATATTTTCATCCCATTTAATGAATTATTCATCACCCTACAAAAAGCACAAAAATGTATAAATACATCGACAATTAAGCACACGTAAGGAAAAATGTTGTATTTTATTGCTTGAATTAATATCTGAATTTAGGATACATCAAAAATCCATTATAATATGGAAACATACTAAAGTGAGTACTCTTCAATTCATACTTCCTAGTCGTCGGGCTCGATCTAATGCAAGGAGATGCTTCAATAACCAGCCTTTGTATCTCTATCATATTCATGCAACCTGGTAATTGGTTCCTAACACCACCTCCTTGAACTTCCTTGACTCTAGCATCATCAACCACACCTCGAGGTCTAGCCATACTCTCCATCCTTGCTCTCCTTTGATTAGCTTGATTTGCCTTTAAAACTCTTTCAATCTCGGGAATCAAAGGAACAATCTCTTGATTTTCCAAGCTCCTAGTACGTCTCAAAAGCATAAATTCATACAAGTGCAGAAGAAAAAAAAGTAAATAAACAATAATAAAAAAATGACAACAATAAGAATGTCGTTTCCCTAGTAACAGTGCCAAAAACTTGAACGACTTCTCACAAGCATATGAGAATTGATGTAGTAATAAAAACATTAGGAATATTGTCGGGTATCGTCTCCATAGGGAAGGTGTCTAATAGTCGTCAAATGAGGAAAAAAGCAAATAAAAACATCAAATGGTTGTTTTTAGGATTCTTATAAGTACAAGCAAGCAAGAAAGTAAACACAAACAACTCAATGATAAGATACCGTTAAGGTTTTTAGATAAAACCAAGGATCTAGTTGCCTAATGAATGAAAATGGGTTTTAGAAAATGGGTGTGAGTGTTCTCTCTACAAATATCACTAAAGGCCTATCTTGAGGCCACTCAAGTCGTACCTACACTTTCTAGGAGGGTTCTTTCGGCCTCACCTAGTCAAATTAGGCCCATTAGGTTCATAGAGGAATTTCATCGAACACCTTTAAGGCACTAAGTATCTCTACTCTAGAACTCAACAAGTTTATGCAAATAAACCTAGCACAAGCTTCATCTCTCAATTCATCACTTGGGCTTGTCGAAACCAACATTGTGGTAGCTAGGCACAACATCATTCCATCCAAAATAAGTTAAAAAATCATCACCAACAATGGATTTATCAATAAAGGCACCAATAAAAATGGATATAATAGTACAATCTCATTTCCCATAATGATAATCATCCATTAAAACAACATCAATCTAATGTCTATATCTCTAATACTCTATATAGGATTTGAGTTAGCATATTTACAAAACAAGGCAATAAATAAGAAATATAAAACATAAACATGATTCTAAACAAATAAAAAGGAAATATAAGGGAAGAATAAAGCTTCTCTCAATGGGTGACGAAAAGCCCTCTTCAGTCCTCTTTTCTCTCATCTTCAATGCCCTTAATCTTCCTTGAAAATTGATGAGAGAATAATTATCTTCCTTTAAATGTGTGTGTCCAAGGATACCAAAAATGGTGTAGATGAGGCCTGTTTATAATCCTCTTGGCCCTCCACAAACCTTATCAAAAGTCTCCCAAAAATGCCTTTGATTGTGCCTTTGGTCCCCACAAGTTTCTCTCTCATCGTCACATTTTTGTTGACCTCTTGAGGCTCTTACTTTTTGGATCACAAATGTGACTCCAGCTGTTATTGAGTCACGAACTTGGTCATAGTCTAGGGTCATGACAGTGACCACCTATGATTTTGTTGGATAAATTGCTTGTTTATCACGGTATTCTCTCACGTTTGCATCACAACTACGACTTAATCATGATTTTTCTCACAACCATGATGGGTGGTCATGATTCAATCACGGCCTAGCCTTATTTTGGCTCACGATCTTGCTCATGGCCATGAGACATCACTGTTTTGTTTGAGCCTTTGATTGTTGATCACACCCTCCATCACAGCCACGACTGCAGGGTGTGACAATAGACGATGCTCCTTTTGAGTCTAGTTTTACCTCATTTCTTTCAATCACTTAGGTTGCTTTTGAAGATTCATTTTTAATACGATTTCCATCATATTTCATCAAAAATCCATGCATTCATTCACCATACACAAAACACGAAAAAAGAATAAATTTATTGATAATGAAGTACACTTAGGGTCAAAATACTATCAATTAATGCTTAAATGAATATGAAAATTAATAAACGCCCATTTATACACGTTTTTGTTGAGTCAGTGATCATCCTTAGGGATTCACTGTCATGTATGGGTGTGACATCGGTGCTTCACAGCCCAGCCTGCCGAGGTGCACATATGCCTTGCGAAGCCCCTCAGGCCCACCCGCAACACGTTGGACACAGGCTTTGCGCTGCCAAGGGCTAAGGAAATAAAGTTGCACCTTCACCATCAGCTATAACTTTTGGTGTAACGATAAGCGTTTGATCCTTCCTTTGGTATCAGAGCGAGGTTGCAGGTTCGAATCCCCCAAGTGTCGCTGTGGGGTGATTGTTGAGTTAGCGATCACCCTTAGGGATCCGCTGTCGCGTATGGCGCGACATCGGTGCTTGACAGCCCAACCTGCCGAGGTTCACATATGCCTCGCGAAGCCCCTCAGGCCCACCTGCAGCACGTTAGAGGGGGGGTTTGCGTTGCCAAGGGTTAAGGAAATAAAGTTGCACCTTCACCATCAACTATAGCTTTTGGTGTAACGGTAAGTGCTTGATCCTTCCTTTGGTACATTATAGCTCCGAAATGGCAATCCAAGAGGAGGGGGTGAATTGGATTTTTAAATTTAAAACTTGTTTAAAAATATATTTGAATGCAGCAGTAATAACCAATATGAGTTAAAAGAAAAACAACACAATAAATCAAGGTGCTTAAATAGCTAGAATAAAGAGAGATGAGTTATAAAGATCAAAGCCAAGATTTATAGTGGTTCAGCTCTTCAAGCCTACGTCTACTCCTGAAGTTCCACTTGAGAGTTTGAATCCACTATCAATTCCTTCTTCAAAGGGTGAAGGCCATCTCTACACACTCTTGCTTTTAAGGTGCAAGATTAAACCCCTCAAATACAATCCTTGTTTTCAAGATAAACAAGAAAACTATCCTCTCTTTATTACAATGAAATTCTGTTTATAGATGAACAACAAAAGTATAATCTATTACTTTCAAGTAAAGAAAGAATTGCAAGGCAAAGAACACTCTTGAGAGAAATGTGAATGATTTGCCAATAAGAACAAATGAAGGCTTGATGATGTTGGAAAATAGATAGCTTATTGTTTCTGGCCTCCCAAGCATGTATTTATACCTCTCTCTTAATTTCAGACTGCTGTGGGGTGTATTGTAGCCATTGTAACCAAAATAGGGCGCATTTAATGCACTGTCAGAGTATT
>CAODLS010964099.1:0-17408 GCA_948243855.1 Flueggea neowawraea | reverse complement strand
TTATTCATCTTCGCATAATGTCTGAAAGATTTTTTTAACATCATTGTTATAAAAAAAGAAATTGAACATTTAGAGACAACTTTTAAACATTTAAAGACGATGTTTTTTTACATTTAGAGACCATTGTTTGACATTTAGAGGCGAATTTTTGTTATCTAAATGTATTTAGCGACAAATGTTTTGTGCTGTTAATATCAAATTAAGTAAAAGTTTCTGCGATTAAGTAAAAAGAACTTGAATTAAGTAACTAAACTTTTAATTAATTTTTTTACTTTTATTAAATTTTGTGAAATTCCGTAAAAGGTAAAACCCATTAAGTAAAAATTTCTCAAATTAAATAAAAGATAGTTAAATTAAGTAAATCAATTCCAGTAATGGAAACAATAGCAAAAGGTGGTGGTGCATTGGACAATCTCACCTAGGGTTGCTCGAAGGTTACAGAGATTCCTGAACCGAACGAATCTCTGAATCGAAAAGAACCGGAACCGAATTTTTTTTTTACTTTTGACTTTCTCCGAACCAAACCGTCCCAAAATTTTTATTTTGGATGGTTCTGGATCTTAAGCAATACTTATACCGAGAATCACCCTGAATCGAAGAACTGAAACTATTACCGAATATATATATAGGTGTTTAAAATTCAAAAGTGTTCATAGGTGTACAAAGGTATAGATTGATTGAATGTTTAAGAGATGATTGATGAGATTTAATTTTATGTTAGTGTATTTGACTGTGTGTTTAACATATGATTGATGAGATTTATATTACCTTTGATTGGGATTGAGTGAATGTTTAAGAGATGATTGATGATATTTAATTTAATGTTAGTGTATTTGACTCTATGTTTAACATATGATTGATGAGATTTATATTACCTTTGATTGGTATTAGTGATTTAATTTTATGTTGTGTAATTTGTTTGTATTTAAGATATGATTGGTTTTTTTTTGTATTTAAGTTGAATTTGTTCAAAAAATCGCTGAGAACCGAACCAAAACCATCCCATTTTTCCCATCTAGAAGAACCGTCTAGTTCAGTTTCGGTTATACATTTCTCAGATTTTTGATCTCTGACCCTAACCGACCCATGAGCAACCCTAGGAAGCCTTAATGTGCAAGAAACACACAACATTAGAATCAAAAAGAGACACTCTCTCTCCCTTGCCTTGTTGCCATCCCTTTCTCTTTCTCCCTCTCAAGGGTCTTATTCATTCTTCTTCTATTGTTGAATCTTGCAAGACCGATCCCAAGTTGACATCTAGGCTGCGATTCAGTCAATCATTTTCGTCAGCAAAACGACTGTGGTTCTATATTTGAGTTTGTAATCCGTTACACTTCGAGGTTAGTACTCGATTAATCAATTATGCATTGTATGCTATTATGTTGTAAAGATCATGCTTCCTTTCACATAGATTCTATTAAGATAAAAAACTTGGATAGACCATAGGTATCTTCATCGATTTTAATGATCTGAGACAAATCCTGTTAAGAAAAAAATATTAAAAATAGTTATTTGTTATAGTAAACTTTACATAAAAACTAGTTTCATGGACACGTGCATTGCACGTGAATGATATTTTTATAAATATTTAAAAAAATTTGGAATGTATGACTAAATTATTATTTATTAAATAAAAAAGTTCAATTATATTAGCGTCCCTGAAGTTTATTGTAATATGTCATTGCGTCTCTAAAGTTTGAAAAGGCTACTATTGCATCACTGTGTTAGCCAGAATTCAGTCAGAACTTAGTCAGAACTAATAGGACAACATTTATTAAGACACTTACTTTTATCCTGTTAGATATGGCTGAATTTTGGTCGACTGTATTTAAGAATATGGATGCAATAACAACCTTTTCAAACTTTAGGAATGCAATGACAAATTACAGTAAACTTCAGGGACGCCAATATAATTTCCCTAATAAAAAATGTGGCATATTAAAAAAAATGGCCTAATACATGTGAACCACCCTTGAACTTGTATGGATCGTGAAATTTACCCTCTGAACTTCATGACTCTATAAAAATCCCCTCGAACTTGCAAAAATCGATATTGTTAGCCCCTAAATGTTGAAAACGTGACCGTTTAGCATCCACTATGATGACTGAGCGTTGATGTGGCAATGTGCCTGACTTCAGTTGTTTGAAAGTGCGTATAACTTCATATCTCTCTCTCTCTCTCTCTCTCTCTCGCTCTCTCACTTTTCTTCTTAAAATGGATGATATGGAACCAAAATCAACCCACCCATTAAACCAAGTAACCAAACCCAGCCATCTCCATACCAAAACCCCTAAACCGTCTCTCTCTCTCTCTCTCTCTCATCCATCTCTTTTCATCTTCTTCCTTCTCTCTCTTTTCATCTCACTTCCTCTTTGATTCGCCGTCGTACTCAACCAAACACTTCTCTTATATCCAACTTGAGATTTTCGTTTGTCAGTTAGTTTCTTCAGTAACGCAGTTGAAAGATCCAACTAATTTTATAATTCTCTCTCTCCTCTAAACAAATTCAATTCTATTTCAGATCAAAGCCTTTCTGTTTTGTGCTTTTTCTACAGTTCGAATTGATGATGCAATGGTGCATGCGTCAATCGCTTATTGGTTTTAGCTTTTCTTGAATCAGATATGGATGATCTAATTCGGTCTCGGATCTTCATGCTTTGATGTTGCATATTGTGTTAGATCGCCTTGTTGATTGAATTGAATTTGATGTGTTGGTTATGATGTATGTGTAGATCTTAGCTATTGAGGATGGCGACATCAACAGCTGGGAGTACATGATGGTTCAAAGGAAGAGTGAAGGTCGTTCGCTCAGGTGACTATTTGGTTGTAACGGATTCAAACCCAGCCATATCCAAACTAAACCCCCTTTTTACATTCCAGCAACTTCCCCAACAACCCAGCAAACAAGTCTGGAATTTCCTTAGACTCTATTGTCATTTCTATCTCCTCTCTCACATCTTGCCTCTGCAAACTTGAGGTTTATCAAGTCCACTTCTCTGTTCACATCCAACCCTAAAGCTGAGTCATCAACTAAGTCATTGGCTTGGGTTCTTCGAGTTTTGAGATTTTGGGGAAATGGGTTGGTGAAATCTGCAAAATTTGAGGTGGAGACATATGAGACATGTGAGAGGTCTGAAGAGAAATGGAGATATTGGTTTTGGTGGAGGTTGAAAATGGTTTTTGAGAAGCAACTTGAAAAAACGGACCTTTGATCCTCTCTGCATCTTATTGATGCAATTGTTCATTGTTGTTTGCTTTTGTTAAAGGGGTCTGTTAATTCGTGGTTCTGGATTCAAATTTGAATGGGTATTGTTCTTCATGTTTGTTAAAAGGGTCTGCAATTAGTGTAGCCCATTTTTAGATCTGTAAATTTGAAAACAAATTGATTTATTTTTTGTTTGAGATGAATGGTTTGATTATTTTTATTGAAAATTGATTTTTATTATTGTGTCGGAGATTTTAGATTTCGATTTATTTGGATTGATTTATGAACTTCAAATCTTGAACTAATTGAGGTGAATGGTGGCGGTGGTGATGGAGGTGGGTGGGTGGCAGGGTTGGTGATTGTGGTGATGATGGTGGTGGTAACTAAGTTTTGGTTTTGTTTATTGGGTTTTTAGTTGGGTTTTGAGTTTTTGGTTCTTATTTTTTGAACTAAAATGTGCTTGATAGTAGTGATTGATGTATGCTAAATTTACACATTAATTCAAGTAAGAATTTATCCATTTTCATCTTTTAAATCATGACTTTATTGTATTGCGTTTTTGTTCTTTATTTTAATGTATGCCCATGGATTTAATTTAATGGCTTGTTATGCTTGGCTACAATTATGTATGATCACCATAGTTGTAGTTTAGGTAATACTAGTTGAAGAATTGAAAGATAAAGGATAGGATAGGCCTATAAGCATTAAACAGTTGAGGTTTATGATAGAGATATTGCTTGCCCATAAAGTATTCGATGAAATTCCCAAATTGTTTAATGAACCTAGTTTAGCTAATTGAGGCCAAAAGGGGCCTTTTAGTAAATGTAGGTATGTCATAAATAACCTTAAGAGAGTCTTTAGGCTAGCTTAGTGTAGAGAACACTCAATCTCATAAACCCCATTCATTAATGTAGCAAGTATGATTCTTTAGTTGAAATCTTGGAGGTCCTAACGCTTTAGTTATTATTGTTTGCTCCTTTTATCAATTGCTTGCTTTATTAGTCTTGTCTTTTATTCAAACAACTCCAAAAACTCAATCATGTTATTTATTGTTTTTACCTTACGAATTGATCACCATTAGTATTCGTTCCATTGGGTTCGATTTCCCTTGGAATACTCCTAAGTAAAAATACATCGATTCTAGTATGTTTGCTAGAAGCTGGTCAGTGATGATGGTTTTTGGTTTGTTGGGTTTTTGGTTGGATGTTGGGTTTTCGGTTTGGTTAAGAATTAAGGGTTTAATGATATATGTGGCTTGCCTTTTATGTTCCACGCTGGCATATAAAAATCCATGTCACACGCGTGGAACACACCTTCTTTTGGGTTGGTGTTAAACTGTCACGTTTTCAAATTTTGAGCAGTAATAATAATGATTTTGCAAGTTCAAGGGGATTTTAACAGAGTCACGAAGTTCAGGGAGTAAATTGCACAATCAATACAAGTTTAGGGGGGTTCACATGTATTAGGCCTAAAAAAAAGTGCTTCAAGTATAAGACACATAAATTAAAAATTACATTAAACCAAAATTTGTATGCACCATTCTTTTTATGAGATTTGGTGTTCTTTAATAAGCGTAAATTGCAATCATGGCATGTTCTTAACAATGGCTTCTGATATTTTGAATCCTACATTTACAATACTGAAATGTAAATCTTAAATGTACTAAATATTAACATTGAATTTTAAAATGAAACAAGAAGGCAAAAATTGCAATAGTTCCTCTTAAAAATAACATGTAGCTTCTGATATAATATAGGAAGTGTATGTGCAGTATTTTATATATATATATAGAGAGAGATAATATGTGATAGGATTATACCAATATATTAAAAAATAACTTGATTGGTTCCGGTTATCAATATTTAGTTAATAGAGATAAATACTTTAATATAAATATTATTAGTGTCAGCTATTGTTAAACACAAATAGATATAAATATTTATCTAAATAATTTTAAATCCATTCGTAAGTGCAACAGTAAATAGAAATGAAATTCTATCCACATTGATGATAATTAAAAATAAAAAATTTTCTTTAATTAATTATCCTTTCCTTGTAGTTGAGGATAAGAATTGTAATATTATGTCATCTAATAATTATAGTAATTTAAAATTAAAAAGAGAAATAAAAGTGCCTAATTTTTTTTTTCATATTGTGACTTTTATAAGTGTTATGGTTAATTATCCTTTTAATTTGATAACTGAATTGCATTTAAATTTTTATTCATTATTTAATTATATATAAAAAATTGCAAATTTAATATTATATAAAAATACCACATGTAACTCTATTGCGTTTAAATCTAGTATTTTTTAAAGTTAAATCTAGTAGTTATGAATGTATTTGTATTGAAGTTTGGTTGGGGAAGAAGTGGGTTCCGTCCCTTTTTTTTTTTGGAAAACAAAAAGAAGTCGGTTCCGTCCTTTCTATTAAAAAAAATAGTAGTTTTAAATGTCTATGTATTAAAGCTTGGTAAAAGATTCGAAGCCAAAATTATACGACTATCTAACAAAATTATTTTATTTGTTTGTCTTTTTTAAATAAAGACGTGAAATTCAAAAATTAGTGATCACAAGAGGTCATTCCTTCCGTGCGATCTCTTCTTTAGAGTTCAAATTTATTAGTGATAAAAAAATATGAAAAGTGAAAAAAAATACAACCATTAAGGCGACCTTTTAAAAATAAAGTAATAGGGTGATCAAAGTTCAAATCAATAATTAATTATTTTACCGTTTATCTCTATTAAAATTCAAACTTGAAATATCCACTTATAAATATTAAGTGATTATCGACAACCTCCACCCTTTGGGCCTAAAACATAAACTTGGCAGCGTTTTTATGTCATTGACAAGGTTTATTATTTTTATGAGGTTCTGAATTGCCAATGTTCAGTTTGCAGAAATTCAGGTTGTCCTGTATCATAATTGTTGTCACCGAAGGAGCCATTATTTTTATTCGTTTGTCTGCAATCCAAAATAATTGACGTGAAAACAACCTTCTAAATTTGTAATATTGATTGGTGCGCGGAACATGCGTTGAATGGCCCAATTAATTAATGCTTGATAAATGACAATGACTAGTTATCCATACAAGGCAACTTATTTAAAGTCATTCCGTAAGTCATTATTAAATTCCATTCAATAAACTCAATTAAATAACTATCTTTCTTGTTGCTCCTCTTCGTCTCTTTCTCTGTTCTTTGTCTTTCTGTCCTTTCTCGTTGAGCAATTAACGTTTGAGGACAATGAATAGCTTCTATTTCTCCGTCATTAAATAGAAAGAAATTTGGAAGAGAGAGTTCTTAGACAAGTTAATATGAAATATATCATCTCTAACTAGGACTAAAGACTTGTAACATATATAGTTGACTTATTAAGGTAATACCAAGGAGGAGTAGCATAGTTCGGAGGAATATCAACGTACGTCGAAGAAAGGAGGTATGAGCAATCCGTCCGGCGATGTGTCCGGTGAGAACAAGCCACCGAATTCCGGCGGAAACTATTTTATTCGAAAGCCGGCAGTCAGAATTGCTGTTTTTTCTCTTGCAATTTCGGTTTCGTTCTTTCTTTTATACAAGCCAAGCTCTACTACGTTTTCTTGGTCTTCACTTCCGATGATTAGAGAAAGTTTTCAGGTGAGTTACTAATTATGCTTAGTTTATGTCTTCTTTATTTTCTTCTTCTATGATGGTTTTGTTTTTTTTCTTTTAAGTTTTGATCTTTTTCGTTTTCTTTCTGGTTTTTGGTGCCATTGATACGTTACAATGGGTAGTGGTGTCTGCATTTGCAGTGCCTTTTCGTATCATGCCATGATTGTTCATGGTGGTTTATAATTGGTTGAATGCATTAGAGATATAGATTAACTAGATGATAAATATTGCATTTATCATCATGATAAATGTAATACTTATTAATAATCTATTTATTATCTAACATGTATCCTTAACAAAATGGTTACCAACACAAAGTTGATTACCACAACGAAGAAGCAAAATGTTCAAAAAAAAGACCGTTTTTTAAAAAAAAAAACACTATGTAGAATGGTTCTCTATTTCGGATGAGGATTACGATTTTTCAATTTTCTTTTCATTGATATTTATTCTATATTTATCTGATCAATCAAAAGACTCTGCATTTTTCTGTTTAATTTAATAAAAATTTAAAAGCAGCCTACTAATTTGATTTTTCTCGTAAAAAAGGTAATTAGAAAATGAAACAGGTTGTCGTATCATTGCCAGTCCAACGAATAGTATAATTATTCCCAGATCGGAACAATTATTGTATAACCACCATTAGTAATTAGTAATATAATATGAGTGTTTTAATAAGTCTATTTCAACCAATAATGACCAAATCAACGTATTTGTGTGCACCTGAATGGAAAGTTCATAATGTAGGCCTACATTGCGTATTCAATAATTAGCTCTGTTCGCCTTTTTTTGAAGTGTTCATGGATCAATTGTACAAAAGTTCTAACTTGTACAACTAGAAAAGCAATGGTGGACTTTTTTTTCTTGTTATTCATCACTGGATGCTATCTAGAAATATAGCCTTTTCGCTAGAAAATCTAAACAGATGATAGATTAAGAATTTAATGTGAAATTACTCAGTTTCAATTTACAATAATTAACAGCATTTAGTTTTGTAATTCATTTATACATGGTTTGTGAAAAATAAATTAACATGTTAATGTTAATATTATAGTAATCATTTGTTAATTTTTACTGAAAACAATATATAGTTCCTAATTTTACATTTGTTCAGCTAAAATTGGTTTATTAAATTTCTTAATCATAATTTTTATTCCTAATTCTACAACTTTAGCACAATCTTTGAAACATTAAAAAAAAAACAACTTTCATTTCAATTGCAAATTTAGGATCCATTATAAGATCGTTATAATTTGTAATATGGCTTTTCTGGAATTAATTTCCAGTTTGATCCTAATTTATTTTGTTTTTCATCTTCAGGGAAAATTCGAGGTGGAATTGGGGAGAGTTTTGAAGAATGCATCCATGGCAGACAAAACAGTAGTGTTAACCACGGTAAATGAAGCGTGGGCGCAGCCTCATGCAATAGTGGACGTCTTTTTCGAGAGTTTCAAAATTGGAAACGACACTCCAAGACTTCTTAATCACTTGGTAATTGTATGTATGGACCATAAGGCATATAATCTATGCTTATCTGTTCATCCCCATTGTTACGCCCTCAAAACTCCTGGCCTTAATTTTTCAACTGACGCATTTTTCATGACTCCGAGTTACTTAGAGATGATGTGGACAAGAATTGACTTCTTGACCACTGTTCTTCAGATGGGGTACAATTTTGTTTTCACGGTGAGTATCCCTCCTTTTTCTTTAAATATTATTTAGAATACCATAAGGATCAAGATATGAAATGAAATGATTAGAAGATGGTTGGGATGTATTTCAAAAATCGTTAAAAAATTAGGACAATTACATAATTAAACATAGTAATTTTTATATTAATATAAATATAGTAGATTAATTTTGGAAAAAAGATTACATTAGATTGTATTAAAAATTAGATAGCTATGTATTTCTTAGAGTTTATTTGGTACTACCAGCATATAGCATACCTTGAGCACATAATATTTAGATTTTTTTTAGTTATATTATTTTTTCTATTTTTTACTATTCAAAAAATCTGGTATCACTGTATATGCTTCCTAAAAATATTTATTTGTGAAAATTATGATATGAAAGTTCTACAACGACTATATTATTAAAGCTAGTCAAATAACTTTCGTAGAGTCTCCTTGATATGAAAATTATGGTTGTCGAAAATATGGCTGCATAAGTGTTTACTTTTTTTTTTTTATGATTATAATGTAAAATATTATTACTATGCAAATCTAACACTTTCTTTTTCCGTCTGAATCAGGATGCTGACATTGTATGGTTTCAAAATCCATTTCCACGATTCTATCCTGACGGAGACTTCCAGATAGCCTGCGACGGATACAATGGTAACCCTGACGACAGAAACAACAGACCAAACGGAGGATTCAACTATGTCAAGTCAAATAAAAGAACAATTCAATTTTACAAGTTCTGGTATTCCTCTAGATCAGCTCATCCAGGACTTCATGATCAAGATGTTCTAAACCTGATCAAAGATCATCCATTCATCGATCGAATCGGACTGAAAATGAAGTTTCTTGATACCAAGTACTTCGGAGGATTTTGTGAACCCAGCAATGATTTTAATGCGGTTTGCACAATGCACGCAAATTGTTGCATAGGCATGGAAAAGAAGATTCATGATCTTAGGCTTGTGATTGAAGATTGGAAATCTTTTATGGCTCTGAATCAAAGTACCAGGGCTTTGTCATCTCCCACTTGGAGAGCTCCACAAAATTGCAGCACTTAGTTTTTGACATTTCGTGAGTGATAGAAAATTTGAGTTTTTTTTTTTATATAGCATTCCTTTAGAAAAAAGTGAAACTTGTGAATTGTAAATTATCATTTTTCTTGTCATTGGCAAAATTCGTCAAACATAAACTTGGCAGCGTGTTATGTCTTTGACAAGGTTTATTATTTTTATGAGGTTGTGAATTGCCAATGTTCAGTTTGCAGAAATACAGGTTGTCCTGTATAGTAATTGTTGTCACTGAAGGAGCCATAATTCTGTACAAAATTCCCAACACACCTTGAGGTTTTTGGTTATCCGTTTCAGATGCAACCCACGCCAAAACAATGAACAAATTGACAGAAACGAAGAGGGAGAGACGCGATTGAGAGGAAAAAACCGGATTGACAGCTTTGTTATCCGTTTCGGACGCAACCCACACCAAAACAATGAACAAATTGACAGAGACGAAGAGGGAGAGATACGATTGAGACGGAGAGGAGAGATTGAGAGGGAGAGAGTGACGGGATTGAGGGAGCGACGACAGAGAGAGAGAGAGAGAGCCAGAAACACGATTGAGAAAGAGAGAGGCAGTAACGAATCAAAACGACAACAATAAAAAAGTTGGGCATTTTACCATCCACGTGGACATGCTGACTTGGAGGCATTTTTCTGAAGTGGCATGGCTTCAATTAGAAAAATATCATATAAAGAATCCTGAGGCTGCATTTGGCTTACCATTAATGATTCATCAAGTCCACCAAGAAAATCAGATGACATTGTACAGGGTCACGCACAACCTGGAGGCAACTTCTTGAAAACTGATAAATCATGCCTGAACAGTAAAGAAAAAGGGGAATAGCTCGAGTAAAGGTCGACAAAAAGCTGAGTGCGGCGAATGGAATAAAATAACAGAGTATGAGTCCCTAGAAGTAGAACAAGCCAACTTACAAATTTCATATCATCTGCAATCATTTAATTTTGACGGTTTATAGTTTTTATGCTGTTCTGTAAAACCACTTTTCAAGTCAAGCTTCATGCATTTTTGATCCGTTGCTATCCTATCCAAATTTTATTTTTTCCCCATGCATTGATTGTATATAATTTTTCCATCCTTTGATCATTTCAATGATAAGCATATAGTCAATTCTCTCTTTCCATACTACAAAGGGCAAAAAACATCAACCCAGAAGAGCAAAGATAAATTTTACCATGATTAATTGAAAATTTTCGGACCCGAATCAATAATTGGTGAAAAAAGTTAAGCAAGAAAGCAAAAGAAATAAAAAATTTGCATCAACCTGCGGGTTAGACGACTCCAAAAGTACAGCAGAAGCAGTGTGGAAAACACCATCACAACCCTCAACCACAGGATCAAAAGCACCTTCCTCTAATAAATCTGCTTTTGAACAGGTGAAGCCTTTCTTTAGCTCCATCAAGTTCAAGCAAGTGTTTAGTCTTCTTTGGATCATCTGGTGTCACATTATCATATAATTTGAGCAATAATAAGAACAATTAAGGACATTAAAAAAACAATCTGGTCATAATAAGAAAATAAGTGACCCTAACTTGGGTCACGAGCTGTGGAAACCCAGATTCAAAGAACTCAATTTCACCGAAACAAACCTAGCTACATCAAAAAACAAGCACAAATCAAGGAGATCCCAACTTTGGAAAATTCATTTCACCTAAAATTCAGCTAAACAAAACCAGCTTCATTGAAACCCAACTCTCAAAACTTGGCACCACTACGTCTGATCAAAATCAAAATCAACATTTGGGTTTCACAAATTTGAAATGGGTTTTCGTCAGAAGGGGACATTCCACAATCTCTGACCTTGTTAGTTTGGAGAGGCGTTTCACTGTTACTGGTAGACTCTTGAGATTTTTGCAACTCAGTTCAAAAATCGCAAGTTTTTTAAGAGATTTTTGCAACTTAAAATCGCAAGTTTTTTAAGAGAATAAAGGCAATCTGGCAAAGCTTCTACTCCTCCGAAACCCCATATTTGCAACTACTTGAGAACAGTAAAGTATTGAAGTTGATGAGGTAGCGACTTTAGTTTGTCCCACCCATATAACTCCAAAATGGATTGCTGAGGTGATGGATTAAATTCAAACCTAAAAACTCCTCCAATTCCTCTGGAAACCACTTAAAGTCAATTTCGTCAGTTGGGTGAGGGAGCTAATGATGTCATCAGCAATGGAGATCAACCCTTTACAGTTACAAACAGATAAATTCACAAGAGACGTGTATTCGGTATGAGCCAATATCAGATTCATTGTTTCATTGATGATAAGCTGGAATACATAGAGGAATGTTGTACCACACAAACATTCTTACAAGGAAAAGAATAAAATATCTGATGGGACATGGGCAAAAAGGCCCATCAAGTCCCTAAGGGATTGCAGAAAATTAAAGTCACTTAAAACGTTACAAAAACCATTATCAACGAGGAAGCATTACAAAATCTTACATAAAAACCATGTACTCACAATCATACTATATATAGACATTGTGATTATTTACAAGAAGAGGTTTTTTGTTACCCAATTTTTACATTTATGTTGAACTATTTACTAACTTGAGTATTGAAGATTCTTTGGAGAATGATCCGACCTCACTTTGTTTTATTTACAGATTTCAAAGTGTCGTTCTATTTTTCAACTGTTTGGGTTCTATTTTATTATTTTCGAGATTGTTGTGAAACGCCGTCTGTGAGAACGTGAACAAAAAACATTGTTCTTCATTGTTCAGAAGGAATTCATTGCCCAAGTTGCCAAATATCTACTATGGCACGAACACCTTTCAATCAAGCCGGTCATCCTGATGGAGAGGCAAGCAAAGCTAGAGTTGGAGTTGCAGCTGGAACCTCTAGAGCCGTCGTCACTACCTGTCACGATCCATTGCGAGTCCATGACCGACATACAAGGCGAACTGTCCAAGAGAGCACAACTTATCTCATACACGCCTCAAAGATGCAAACATGAACATATGCTACCCAAAAAATTTATTAAACACTTTAATAAACATGTTAAACAAAAAATTCATTTTATATTTAAAATAACATATATAAATATCAAAGAAACATTTTCCATAATGTTTTAAATAAAATACGATTTATCAAAAATATTTAAATACAACCATAACCCACATATGCCCGGTGTGGAGCACCTAACAAAACGTACAAAGCAAGGCCTGAACAAAAGGGCATAACTAACCAAAGACGCCTCACTGGTATCAAACATACGGAACGGTTGCTGAAGCCAAAATTCATAAACCTGTGAATAGAATCAATAGTAAACAGAGAAATAATAGGGATCAAACCCAGTGAGGTATAACACTTCAGATTGCCTTATACGTGCCTCACAAAGACTGTTTTGAAAACAGTTCGAAAATACCACAAGCAGGTACAATTAAGTATATATATGTACACGCTATACTCATATAATATCATTTCAGAAATCATTTCGCAAATGTTCGCAAACAAAGCATCAACATGCACAGAGGCATATAAAACAAATTTTCATTTTCAGAGTCAAATCATATATCCAACCAAATCAAAGGCTTCAATCTGGCACTAATAACAAAGTATGTGGAGTATGCCACAATCAATATCAAATCATGTGTTGGATCAGAACACATGGCTACCGGCAACCCTAGTAGCTGGGCTTTATCAAAGTGTTGGTATACCAAAGGTCACGTTTATCCTCGTAACGTAGGAGTCCCATATCAGAAAACCAAATCATACTAATATATATACCATGAAAGCAAAGTATGAACAGAAGCATCAAAATCAGAGAGGAAATATGTAGTACATATATATCAATTTCAAAACAGAGTCCTGATTAATAACACATATCAGTTTATTATTAGTCAATCCTTAAATTAGTCAATTTTCAAAATATTTGTCGAGCACAACAAAAACTTATACAATTCGAGACATAGCCTATGTGTCTGAAACTTCTATTCACTCACCTGAAAATCCAAGTGCAATCACAAATCAAGCCCCACTCCCAGGTGGCTAATCTCGCAGCAAAAAACAAGAAGCTGAGCCAACGAATATATATCAACAGATATATCAGAGACAAATTAAAGTGCGGTACTGTGGCAATACCAAATGCATGCTATGCAAATGCAAATACGGACTCTCAAGAATCCCAAAAATCCATATCGAGGGATAACCTATCACTTTCGATCCAAAATCCAAAATCTACGTGAAATTAAAATTTAGACCCTAACAAGTGTAAAATTACATTTTAGTCCCCAAAACTTGGCAAATTATAAAATAGTCCTCAAACTATTCTAGGATAGCTAACTAGCTTTTCCAAGTAATTAGAATATTCAAATAAGTCCCTGAACTCTCAGAAATTACAAATATGCAAAATTACAAAATTGGTCCCTTAGGACCACATCTTGCTCGAGTTAGCCATGTGCTTACTCGAGCAAGACACCCCAGATTACTCGAGTAAGATAACCCTCTGCTTATTCGAGTAAGCCCATGGCTAACTTGAGTAAGACAACCCTCTGCTTATTTGAGTAAGTCGTGTGCTTGCTCGAGTAAGACACTACTCGGCTTAGCCATGAGCTTACTCGAGTAAGACACAACCCATAAATTTTCAAAATTGATCAAATCTTGAATCAACCAATCAAAATCGATCCCAACAACCCACACTGGCTCTAAACAAACCTGAACACGAATCTATGGTCACAACCATCAAAGTAACTCGAGATCACCCAAGATCGAGTCAAACCGAAATGATTCAAACATATTTATAAATATCCTCGATTTTCATGAATCTAGGTTATCTCTAGGAGTTTCTAGACCGCCAATAGCATGATCTAGCAACCCCTAACAACCATACTTACAGACACAACACCAATATGAAGTTATGAACAATTGTTCAAAACCCTAATATGAACAATCATGCATAAATGAGGAAGATAAGGGTTTAGAAGCTTAATCTAATCTAAAAAATGGTTAAGAACGAAGGAGAATCAACCAAAACAACCTCTGGATGAAATGGTAGTTATTTTAGTGAGAAATGAGGAAATGAGGCCAAAAGAATCGGGTGAGGTATATTTATAGACCTCTGCTCTAACTCGAGTTAGAGGAAGGCTTACTCGAGTTACGCATGGCTAACTCGAGTAGCAGTGATGTATGCTAAATTTACACATTAATTCAAGCAAGAATTTATCAATTTTCATCCTTTAAATCATGACTTTGCAGCGAAATTCTTATAAAATTTGTGATGATTGTAGGATGTTGAATTTGGGAAAAAATGTGTGGGGAATGATGGAAATTCCACAAAAGAAATCAAGAAAACATGAAGAAAATGAAGGTTCCAAGGTGGAAAAAGGTGTCACGGCCATGAGGAAAAGTGTCATGGCCTTGACAAGCAAAACTGAAAAGTTCCATTTTGGGTAGAAATTTGTCACGGCCGTGACCATGTCACGGTTAATGTAACGACTATGACACTCTAGAAATGGCCAAAAAAGAGCTGCGCGTGAAAAAGCTGTCAAGTGGGGACCAATGCACATCCATGGGGCATTTTTGGGAGATTTTTGCTAGGGTTTGTGGGGGACCTTAAGGGCTATAAATAGGACTCTTTCACATCATTTTGAGCATCCTTGAAAGAAGAAACATTACACCACAAAGCTTAGAGAGAAAGAGGATTCAAGAAGAGAGAGAACGGAGGTTCCTTGAAAAGACCTATGGTCTTGGAAAAGAAACCCCCTCATCTTTTGCCTTTCATTTCTTTTTTTTTTTTATTTTGGTGATGTTGTTTTCCTTTCAAGGTTAGTTTTTATTGTTATTTTCTTTGAACAATGGTAGTTTAGGTTTTGTGTTTGGATTTTGAGTTGTAAGCTTTGATGGATATTTTCTATATTTATGAATGGGTATTGATTTTTGGTGCTTTATTATCTATATCTAAAAATTGTTTTGAATGTGCCTTATTTTCATATTTCATAACAAAATATGATGGGCAACCACAAACATACAAGTTATTTTCTACCTACGTTAGAATCAATGAGAAACATTCTATCAATCCTAACTAGCAGTATATCATTATGTTAATCAATCAACCGGCCGAATTAAACAATCAACGCAATAATAATTAAAGAAAATCAAGCATAGAAATTGAATAAATACTCGAATAAACTCAATAACAAATAAACACAAAGGTCCCACAACTTAATTGGATTGAACTTCTAAAGTACTTCAACTAAAGAGTTGTTTAACTACTCATATCTGGAAGGAACACAGAAAATACAAAGAAAACGATTGCTGGTTCATTTTGTAATGGAAAATATGTTGATAAAAGTTGTCAAAAGAGTATTTATACTCTTTCGAAATTCTAACCCGGCTTAATATCAAATAATAACTAAAAAATCCTAATTAGTTCCTCTAGAGTTTAAAAGGAGTAAAAAGGCATTCAAATAATCCTTGAGACGACAGATTTAGTGAGCTCAAATGTCCAAAATACGCAACCCATCTCGATAATTGATCCAACTTCTTCTATCCAGGTTACAGACTGCTACGACATGGCCATGTTGTACGCAAGTCGAAATTCACTCTTCCTCTTTTCAAACCAAAGTCCCCCAAATTCTTCCATTTATTCTTATATCAACCCCTAAAACACAAGAAAATATGAAACCAATATAAACACAGCACTTATAACAACTTGCACTACAAGAAAAAGCCCATTTTGAGATGATATTTAGTTTGTCGCAATTTTGGAACGAATTCATCGCAAAAGTTTGGATTGACTATTTGGCCAAAATAATATGATTTCGTTGCAAATTTCATGACTGCGTCGCAACTTTTTCGACTGAATGAGATTCCTTCGCAAAAAATTGCAACGGAACGAGATTTCGTCACAACTTTTGCGATAGAATGTCAATTCGTCGCAACTTTCACGGCACATTGCGAGCCCGTGACCAGCGTACGATGTGAACCTTCTGTGGGACCCCGACTCATCTCACACAAGCCTCAGAGATTAGAACATTCTACCCAAATGATTCAGATTATTAAAACATTTGTTAAAACGGTTGATATACAAAAACAATATAAGACATATAAAGCTTTATAAGAAATCAAACATATATAGATAAATATATCAAAAGGCTATAAAAGCTAAAATCAGCAGAACATATGAAAAAAGCAAAATGGCAACCCGGTAACCCAATTACATCTCGATGCAGAGCTCTACAATATAAAAGATGAGCCCAGAAAAAAGGGGCATCGCTAACCAAAAGACGCCTCATTGGTGACAGAGATGCGAAACTATTACCGAAGCCAAAGTCAGAAAACCTGTCCAATAGGAATCATGTAAACAGAGAAAACAAAGGGGGTCAGGGCCCAGTAAGGAATAACACTTTAGATTGCCTCATACATATCTCACAAAGACTATTTTGAAAACAATTCAAAGCTACCACAAGCAGTATAATTAAGTGTGTGTGTGTGTGTGTGTATATATATATATTACCCTTTAAAAATCATTTCGCAAAGGTTTGTAAAGAAAGGAATCACATACACAGAGGGGTATAAAACAATTTTTAATTTTCAGAGTCAAAACATATATAAAGATATATCAGACCAAATCAGAAGCTTGCATCTTGCACTAATAACAGAATATGTGGACTGCGCCACAATTAATATCAAATCATGTGTTGGATCAGAACACATGACTACCATCATCCCTGATAGCTAGGCGTTGACAAAGTATTGATATACCAAATGCTACTTCGACCTTGTAGCATAGATGTCCCACATCAAAAAACCAAAAAATACTAATATATATAGCATGAAAGCAAAGTATGCGTAGAAGC
>CAODLS010964005.1:0-14619 GCA_948243855.1 Flueggea neowawraea | reverse complement strand
ATAAACGAAACTTTAGCATTAAGAAGTTGCAATTTCGAGAGTTTATCTATCAAATCTCCTAATCCATTGGCATCTATAAGGCTTATCTCTATCTCCCCTATTGCTAAGTTTAAACAAAATTTCCTTTGTTTTGGAGCGAGTTGGCCTCATTCATTCATCATTCAATTATAAGTGCTTTCTTTCACATTTTCTTTTGTTGCATTATCCATTTGATTACAACCCTCTTATTTTTTAGCGCTAAAAACACAGTCAGTGAATTAAGGGTCCCTGTGTAAAAACACTTGTTAATGATTCCTCGGGTGTGCTAATATTTTCCACCACAAGGTTGTGGTTCCAACACTTGTCCTTGTTTATGTTCACCCTCAAAGAGAAAAGTTTTACCATTTAACACATTTAAAATTGAGCACTTTTCATTCAATTAGAAGCCAAGTCTACCACCAAAATTTTCAAACATAAATAAAGCATTTAAGCACATTTGATCAAAAACAACTTAGCAATAAGCTTGAAAGCCTCTTTTTATGCTCCCACATATAGACTAAAGTAGTTAATAAAGAAACACTCAATCTTGCAACCTAAAAATGCCAATTTGAGGTTTAAGCAACTAACAAATAATATCAATTCCTCAATTAATCATGTTAAAAACATACTGACACATTACAAAATTTCTCCAATCAATTAAATCTAAATCTATTATTTTCAAATTTGATGCATTCTAAAAAAATAAAGTATGATTTCAAGAAAAAATTTCAAGCATTCAAGCGTTTTCTACAAAAAATGAGCAAAACAGAGCATATAAACACAATTAACAGAAAGAAGCAATCAATAGCCCCTCCCACACACTTAGTATGAACATTGTCCTTAATGTTCAAAAATATACGTCCAGATCAAACTAAACAAGCACAAAGAATATGAGGACAAGTTCATGGTAGGGTGTCAACCTTACTAAAATAATATTAACCTGCTCAGAAATAATAAATGAATAAAGCAGTGAGCAGGGTCGATCCACAGAGACCGGTTAAGAATGGTTTACTTGCTAGAAATAGAAATTAAATAAAATGCAGAAATTATAAAAGAATTCGAAATTGTATGAAACCAAAATTAAAAGTTTGTAATTCAAAAACAATAAAAATGCGGCAAAGAAAGTATAATAGAAATTAATAATAATGAAATCCTAGCCAAGGTACTTCTCCGTTCAATCCTTTCAGTTGATCACACAAAAGAAAGATAAACATCAAACATTCGAATAGATAAAGTTACAGTTAATGGTGACGTACTCAATTAACCAATCTCTTCTTACTTGTTCGATAGACCTGGGACGCCCTGCAGACTATTTCCCTAATCACTAGACAACCCCCGAGACGCCGTCAAGATTTAATCTATGGCAGTGGTAAGAACGAAAAAGACCCCTATCCTAGCCAATGAAACCGGAAATGTCGTGATTCATTTAAGCCAGATTATTCAGTTCCATAACATTGAACAATGCCCAAACCACATAAATTCAAGTTATTTGTTACCTATATTAGGATCAATGTGACGCATTATCAACCCTAAATAATAGTATATCATTCAGTCAATCAATCAACATGAATAATAATAAAGAAAATAATGCACATAAATTGAGTAAATACTCAAAATATTTGATAACAATTAAAATAAAAAGTCTCACAATATTATAGGATTGAACTTATCGACTAGAAAGAGATTTAGTTACACATAATAAGGAGAAGAAAGCACAAAATTAGAGAGCGTGGTAGCCTCCAAAATGACGTGAATCAGAATGAGGGAGAAGAGAGAAAAACCGACCACCAAATTAGGAGTATATATAGTATCTTCTTAAACCTAATTCTAATATAATTAAACTTCCTAAAATAATAATAATAATCCTAAAATATTTTTCCAGCATAAAAACTGAGTAATAAACCTTCAAGACACGTCCAAAACATGGCCCATAAGTGCAGCACGAGGCCCAATGCACAACGGTCAAACTTGGTCAACACAACTACTTTAGTGTGGTCACGCAGAAATGCAGTTTTCGCCTGAAATACACAGAAACAACTCCAAATCTTCAAGTTTCACCAATATTCCTCCTAAAACATCAAAGAAGCATAAAAACATAAAAATACATGAATAATAACAATTAATAACGCAAAAACACATATAAAATGCAATATAAAATATGCTTAAAATGCAACATATCAGTTCAATAACAACAATAAATTATAACGTACAATGATAGGGTTTAGAAAGCTTCTCTAATTTATGCTTGCTCGTCATTGCTTTGTCCTAAGGGCATGAGTCCATCATTGGCATGAAACAACAAAGGTTAGGGACACAACATATATACATGCTAGAGTTTGTGAGAGCTATAACATGTATGCATCAAAAGAATAACCTCTCACACCACATTTGGAAAAATCATGCAAAACAAAATCATAAACGTGCTTCTATCCTAAAATGCAAGCTAGAATTAAAACCTACATTACATGCAAATGCATGATAACCATAGTTTAATGTCATTGCAGACATAAGGTAGTTTAACGTCATCGTGGTTCCTTTCAAGTGTCTCAATCGCTTCCTATAAACAGTGATGGGTTTATGATCATGAAAAATGATGTCTATAGGACCGAATGAATGCACTTTTGAGATCGTGAATGGACCAAACATCGAACATTTAGGGTTATAAAGAGGATGATTTTTGGGTGCCAAATAATAGACTTGTTGACCCTTAAAAAATTCATTCTCTTTACCTTTTGGTTTCTCATTTTTGCTCTCAATCCCTTTCTCATATACCCTTCCTATTGCACTAGGTGTCTTTCCAAACTCTATTTTCTTTCAACACACTAGTGGTTTCTCTTTAAGTTGGTCTTCACATTGGGTGTCACTTAAAGGGTTTGATGGTAGAGGCCTAGCTACCATGCAATATGTCTCTAAAGAATGCACCTTATTCTCATCACGATTAAGTAATTGTGTATACACATTCTTGGAGACATGAAACTCCTCAATCTCCTTCCTCACTCTAACGAGTATACTATCCTTAGCCAAGTCAATACATACCCCACCAGTTGCCAAGAAAGATCTTCCAAGTATGATGGGGGTGTCAGCTCATCGGCCTACACCTAAAGACTAAGGCAAGTGTACCTATCACCTATAGCTAGTGGACTTATGAATACTGAGTGTCGCATCCCACAGAGACTAAGATCACTAGTAATCACCATTTCTCTGTTATCTAGCCTATGAATGAAATGATTTTGAATAAATAAAATAAACAAAGAACAAGTGCAAACTCAACTTAGATGATAGAATAAATAATGGACAATGGCACCTAGACGCTGAATCCCCCTATACCAAATTAAGTGACAATGGCTCGTTATTCAAACAACTATTCAGGCAATTGGACCGTGGAAATTCCTACGATATATTAACCTTTCTCTCGAGTTAGCTAATGCATAATGACTAGGTTGATTAATCGAAATCTCTTCCTGATTAAAACCCATATCGTTGCTTTATCGATCTATGAATTTTGCTATTAGGTTTGACCCTAATCCGAAGGATTTATGTCGACCTATCTCTAGATTTGCATGCAACTCCTCTCAATTATGAACGTTCAATCGCACATAGAATCTCTCAATTGCACATGCACGAAACAATATTGGAATCGAAAGGCTAGCAACAATCAATTCAACAATAAACAATATAAATCATAATTGATTAATTCCATAAATCAATTGAATGAATAACAAAATCCCAACAATCACACAATCAATTTAGGGTTCATCACATCTAAGTGCAGACAGAATTTAGCTCATAGCTTTAGAGAGATAAAAAAATAAAATCAAAGAGAAATCTAGAGAGAGAAGGAAAACCCATGATGAATCCTCCAATTCTTCCCCTCGATCTTGATGTCAATTGAGTTCTCCTTTTGTTCTCTACATTCTCTGACTCAAAACTGATGTATTTTTGTGTGTCAAAGTCGGCCTCCGCTAATTGAATCCCGAAACCCGCTTAAATAGGCGAAATAGGGTGTCTAGGACAAGACGTGGCATGTATAACCCATCTACGTCTGTGTCTTACTTTAAACACTCAAAACCATGGTTGCCATAAGACACGGACATGGCCTCTCATCTATGTCCGAGATGATTCTGTCCGTGGGTTGAGAAAATTAGTCATGTCTCTTCAGTTCTTTGATTCCAGTGTATCACACGAACACTAACACGTCCGTGCCCATGTCTTTGGGAAAGTCCATGGCCGTGGAAGCCAATTTCATGTCCGTGTCTTGCATTTCCGTGGAGAACAATGCACGTAGGCTACCCAGTTGCACACCTCTGCTTGTCCACGACCGTGTACGAGTCTATAGTAAATGTGCCTGACTCCTAAAGCCTTAAATGTCACAGTTCAAACTCCGCTTTAACTCGCTTTCATTCGATTCATCAAGACAGCATCAATTAACCTAAAAAACACAACATAAAGCATAAAAGTACCAAGACTTATGATAAACGCTCACTTTGTATTCAAAACAATATAAATTTAGTCACAGAAATATGAGCGAATGAACATTTATCAGTGGGAAAGAAGAACTTACCTACAATGATGTTTTCCACAACTCCGATTGGTTGCTTGATAGATCAATTTTCAAGTTGGAGTTTGACGATGGTAGGTATTAGCTCTCCAATTTCGAGCTTCTTGCATATGGATGAGGCCATTATGTTAATCGAAGCACCCAATCACACAAGGACTCCACATTTTCCAATTTACCAAAGGTGCAAAGAATGGAAAAGATTTCTAGATCCTTGAGCTTTGGAGGGTATTTGTTCATCAAAATTGCACTACACTCTTCGATAAGTGCCACCGTAACATACTCCTCCAACTTATTCCTGTTGGCCATTATCTCTTTCAAAAGTTTAGTATAATTCAACATTTGAGAAATGGCCTCCACGAATGGTATGTTCAACTCTAATTTCTTGAACATTTCCAGAAACTTCTTAAATTCCTTAGCTTAGGTGTAGACTTTCAACTGTTGAGAGAATGGAATATGAGGCATATTGGGTTCCTTCAATCGTTGAAGGAATGGAAGAGCAGACACATATGGTTTCACTTCATCATTCTAGTTTCACTTCATCATTTTGGTTGAAAGGGGGCTCTTTGTCTTGAACTATTTCTTCCTCAACTTCCAAACCAATGTTAGGTGTTTCAACCACACTCTTATGCTCATTGGCTTTAACTTTGCTAGGCATCTCCATCACACTAGGATTCCCGATCTCGTCCTCACTCAACAAAGTAATAGCCATTACACTCTCTTTTGGGTTAACTTGAAAGGTGTTAGGTAGCTTTCCTTTCTCTCTATTAGACATGGACTTGGCTAATTGACCCACTTGCCTCTCAAGATTTTGGATGATTTGATCAACCTTAGCATCATTTGTTTCCATTTTGGACATAAATTATATGAACATATCCTCAAAGGGTGGCTTCTTATCTTGGCTAGGTTGTGGGGGAGGGGGGTGGTTGGGGTTGTTGTTGTTAAAAGGGTGATGGTGGCCTAGGTTGATATCCCAGGAATCTCATAGGTCTATGTGGGTTAGTGGTGGTTGGATCTTTCCAAGAAAAATTTGGGTGGTTTCGCCAACCCAGATTATATGTGTTTGAATATAGGTGATTCCTATGTTGAGCATTTGGGATTCTCCCCCACAAAATTCACATCCACACATCCAACACCCACTTCTTAGGCTATTCCACAATTAGCGTCATTGTACCACAACACTATACAAAAAGAACATTGTTCACTAACATTGGCTCTTCTATTGATCAACATATTCAACTTGCTAAACAATTCATAAATTTGAGAAGCCAAATTGGGAGAAGGAGATGTGTTTACCTGGTAAACGTTCATTTATGCATGTTTCTATGAATAAATTCATATCATCTTGGATATAGAATGAGTATTTATCATGAGTTTTGGTACTTTTATGCTTTAATTTGTATTTTTAGGTCAATTGATGATGTTTTGATGGAATCGGACAAAAGCAAGAAAAAAAGGAGCTTGACTGATGATTTATGAGCTGTTTGAGATGAACCACAATTGTCTTCCATCATCCCATGGGGGTGGCATGGTCCGTGGACCTCTATGGAATGCAAAAATGCGAAGAACAAGAAAAATACGAACGTAACACTCATGCCACGGTCGTTGAGTAAAGCACAGACATTGGCACAGCCGAGGAGGTGTCTGTGTACTAGCCTGTAGTTCTTATTTTGTTAGACGTTGAAGGATTGATGAACACACAGACAAAGGAGTGTCAGACACAGGCAAAAACCCGTGTCCGTGGAATTGGCCACCTGAGGAAAGTTAAGACACGAACTGGAAAATTAGTGACACGACTGTGGAATGTGACTGTGTTTGCCCAAAATGCATAGTTTCAGTCTTTTTTAAGCATGATATGGAAACCTAATTAAGGGAGCCGATATTAGACACTAAAATACACTGAATTGAAGGTCAGAGGATGTGGGGAGCATAAGAGATTCAAATCATCTTCAAGATTGGAAAAATCAAGTGGGAGATTAGAGGATTCATCATGAGTTTTATTTCTCTCTCTAGGTTCACTTCTAATCTTGTTGTTTCTATATCTAGAAGTATGAACTAACCTTGTTATGCATCTGGATGTGATGAGCCCTAGACCATTCTTGTGATGGATTGATTGTTATTTATATAGTTATTTATGAAACTGTGATTCAGCTATGATTGTTTGATTGCTCTATTGACGAGTTGATTGTTGTGCACCTTTCAATTCGACTGCTGATTTACACATAAGTAATCGAGAGATTATGTGTAATAGATCATTCATAACTAGAAGGAGTTGCATACAAACCTAGAAATAGGTCGACATAAATCCTCCGAATTAGGGTCAAACCTAATGGTGAGATTCATATAAACGATAAAGCGGCGACAGTGGGTTTTAATTAGGAAGAGATTTTGATTAATCAACCTAGTTGTTTGGCGTTAGCTTACTCAAGAGAGAGGTTACCATATAACAGGAATTTCCACGGTCCAATTTCTAGAGTAACTGGTTAAGTCATAAGACGTTGTCACACGGTTTGGTTTAGGGGGATTCAGTGTTTAGGTGCCGCTTCCCATTAATTGATTCTAGTTTCCTTTACTGCATTGTATTTACGTCCATGTTGAATTTCATTCATATTATTCATTTCAAGATTGTTAATTTGTAGGTTAGACAACAGAGTTGGGGTCAGTAGCTAGCAATCGTAGTCTCTAAGTGATACGACACTCGGTACTCATCGGATCACTGACTATAGACGATAGGTATACTTGCCTAAATTTGTAGGTGTAGGCCAGCGGGTTACCATTATCTCTTGAATGCCCGCTCTTCGTCCCCTAACCACTTTTTTTAGGAATTGGTTGCCAACATCTCATATATATCATAAACCTCCTCAACCGCCTTCTCTCCAAAGTAACGTCCCGAAGCAGTATCCACAAGTGTTTGGCCATGCATTGTCAATCCATCATAAAAGAATTAAGTTAATAATGCTAAAGAGAATTGATGATGTGGGCATTGACTCAAAAGTAGCTTAAAGTGCTCCCATGCCTAATGAAATGTTTCTTCCTCCAACTGTGAGAATGAGCAAATCTTGCTCCTTAACTCCACCATCTTTTGAGAATAGTAGTATTTCATCATAAATTTGTCATAGATCTCATCTCAAGTGCCAAGTGACCCTTCTGGCAAGTTGATCAACCAAGTTTTCGCTCGGTCTTTAAAGCATATGGAAAACAATGTGTACTTAGCTCATCTTCGGTCAATTCATGAAGAGGGAAAGTTTGGATGGTGGTGTAGAACTCCCTCAAGAATGTAAGCGGATCCTCTGATGACAACCCATTGTACGATGGAAACATAGTAAAATGGATGCTCTTCAATTCATAGTTCCTCATCGTCGGGCTCAATCTAATGCAAAAAGGTGATTCTCCAATCATCAGCCTTTGTATCTGCCTCATATTCATGCGACTTGGCAATTGGTTCCCATCAACACCTCATTAAGCTTCCTCAACCCTAGCATCCTCAACGCCATCTCGAGGTATAGGTATACCCTCCATCCTTGCTCTCATTTGATTAGCTCGATTTGCCCTCAAAACCCTTTCGATCTCCAGAATTAAAGGAACAACCTCTTGATTTCCATGCTCCTAATGCATCTCAAAAGCATAAAATCCTACAAGTACAAAAGAAACAAACAAATAAGTAAACAAAAATAAAAATAACCACAACAGGAGCGTCGTTTCCCAACAATGGTGCCAAAAACTTGATGATGCCTTGCAAGTGCACAAGGATCGTCATAGTTTTACCCTGGGAGTATCCCTGGGTTATCGAATCCAAGGAAACAGCTCTAATTGTGGTCGAGAAATAAAATAAAAACACATAAAAACATTCAATTGTTGATTTTTGCATTTTTTGAAAATAAAGGCAAGCAATAAATTAAATATAAGTAACCAATGATAAGAAAACGTTAAGGCTTTCGAGCTAAAACCAAGTATCTAGTTGCCTAATGAATGAAATTGGGTTTTAACAAATGGGTGTGAGTGTTCTCTCCACAATACTAACCCAAGACCCCTCTCGAGGTCACTAAAGTCGTGCCCACAGCTCCTAGGATGGTCCTTTTAGCCTCACCTAGTCAAGTTAAGCCTATTAGGCTCCTTCAAGAATTTCATCGAATACCTTTAGGCATAGGTATATTTATGTCTTAAAACCATACAAGTTATATGCAAGTGACCTAACCCAATCTTTGTCACGACCCATTTTCAGACCATGATCGGCATAGGAGGCAGACCTTCTATGGGAGCCCGACCCATCCTGTCCAAGGCTCAAATAATCAAAAACTCTACCCATTTATTAAAACATTTTTAATAAACTCATTTGAAAGAAATCATCTATATATATACGTAAATAAAATATCATTGTAACACATTTTCTATAAGAAAAATCAAATACAAGTATCTGAAATATAAATGTGCGGAAAATCCAAAAGACAAAACGTAACCCAGTAACCTGATAGCATTCCGGTGCAGAGCTTTCTAAAACAAATGAAGTAGTCCGGCTAAGAGGGCGTCACTAACCAAAATAGAATACGCCTCACTAAGCAAGGATGTCAAATGGTTGCTGAGACAAAATGTCAACCTGTAAGAAAAAAACAGGATAAACACAGAAAACAAAGGGGGTAAGAAGATGGGCAACACTCCAGAATGCCTCATATGTGCCTCACAAAGACTGTTTTGAAAACGGTTCAAAAATAACACAAGCAGATATAAGGAAGTATATACATATATACATGCTACATACGTAGTAGTGTTTCAAACATCATTTCGAAAACATTTGCAAACACATGCACTTGGGCAAAAACAATACTACTAGTATTAAGGTCAAAAACAAAGTATAAGTAATATGGGACCAAACTAAACCATGGCGTGGTCTACACCACTCCATCAATTGTATAATAATCGTGGACCTTGCCACTCATCAGAAGCAAATCATGCGTCGGGCCAGGACACATGGCTCCCGACAGCCCTTGTAGTTGGGCAAAAAAAATGTTGGTATAACAAAGGCCACATACCCCATAGCGTAGGTGTTCCATATTCAAAAATAATTTGTACAAAAACATAGACGTGCATATCGGAATCAAAAAACAGAGAGAAAGGATATGTAATATATATATATATATATTGAGTTTCAAAACAAAGCAGTGAACGTTATTTTACATAGCCAATTTATTAAATTAACCAATCCTTAGATTAGTCCATTTTTAGAATATGTGTTATACACAACAAAAACAAATATATTTTTCGAGACATAGCCTATGTGTCTGAAGCTATCATCCACTCATCTGGATGTCCAAGCTCTACCAATCAAACACCACTGTCGGGCGGATGATCCCGCTGATAGGAACACAAGGCTGAAACAAATATATCAGAAACAAAAATATATCAGAACAAAGTAAGTGAGACTCTGGTACTGTGGTTGTACCTAAATGCGTGCATATGCAGAATCAACCATACATATAATTGCCAAAAATTCATTTCTTCCCACAGACTAATATACATATCACAAAATTAAATCTCGAAGTAAATTTACATTTTTGACCTCAAGTTTCAGAAAATTACCAATTAGACCTCAATTTATATATTTTCATAAATTATCCCGAAAATTCCAAAATTACTATTGAGACCTCAAATTTTTCATATGAGCCAAAATAAATCTCTAAATATACAAAAATTAATAATTTAACCCTGAAATGCAAAATATCAACTTTAGTTCCTCATGGCAAATTACCATTTGGTCCAACTTCCGACCCACTCGATTTTGATCGATTCCAGTCATACCATTAACCTCATATCATCCTCTAAGACACAAATTAAACACCCAATAGCATCAAACAACACAAAATTCACCAATTTTTTTGATCAAAACCGTAACAACTCTACACCATCAATGGAACACCTATAATTCTTTAACATCTACATGTTTTCTTGAATTCTTAAGATCGACAAGCATTATTCTATCAAAAACCCCTTCCAAAACCTCTAAGAAACACATCAAAACCTACCTAAACAAGCCAATCTTAGATTTATTCATACCCATTTCAAAAATCACCAAAATTCATCTCAGACAACCTAGTTCATGCATTCCTAACCTAAATCTCATCATAATCCATCACCTTTAACTCCTCATTGCATCAAAATCAATAAGGAATCATAACCCTAGCGTCAAAATCGTCACTCAACAGCCCTCACACCAAATAAGAGAATGCAACAACAAAAACAAGAAATAAACCAAGAAACAATGAAGAACATACCTCCAGAATGCAAAGAGGAGAGATTGAGGGCAAGAGAGAGTGTTTAGGGATGAATGTTGTGCAAGGAATGGTTAGGAAATGAAGGTGAGACCGAAAGAGGGACGGAGGGTGAATATATAGGCAAAACCAAGCAAAACAACACCGTTTTGGGCACTCCTCGTGCCTTTTTTTAAGAAATGGGTAGAGAGACGGCAGTGTCTCTGTGCGTGTAATTTTCCAGAATAAGAACACAGACAGAACACGGCCTAAGCTTTGTCAGACATGGTTGTTGGAATTCTTGACTAAGTTTATGACATTCATAAGCGTACATGGCAGCGAAAATAACAAAATTTAAATCTATAATTCCTCCAAGGATCCATGCATATCGACATACACGACTAGGGTTAGCAATTTTTACCTTAATAATTTCTTATATGGTTCAGCCGAATGGCAATGTTGGTGTAGCTTTTAGTATAAAACTCGAAACCATTTCCCACGTTGCCTTTGCACGAACGTGACTAATGGTATTCACACAAACAAACTTTCTTGGAGTGGTGGAGTGTAATATTACCAAGAATCTCTATTCTAGTCTCACAAATAATATTTTCTCTCTTTGTAAGTGACACTCACAAATTTGGCCAAGCGATGGCCAATGAATAATTTGCCCTTGCCTCTTACCTATTTATAATAGGTGTACTAGGCTTAGCGTTTCTTGTCCCACAAGAATGAGTACTGCCTAATTAATTATGTGCACTAATCAGGGCTCCTAAAAAATAGGGGTGTGCCGAATTAGTGACAACCTAATTAGGGTGTCCTGAATTTCTCCTTGTCATACAAGAATAAAAACTCCTAAAAAATAGGAAGAATGATGTGTGTGCCAAAATTCAATATTTATTAATGTTATTGGGCTTTTAATTACATGATACATTATCATTAAATAAATCACTCCCTTATTAAAATATATGGGCCAAATTAATTTTGTCATACATAATCAAATGTCCACAAAATATTTAACTTAATAAGATGTAATTTATAATAAAAAATCATTACATTAATGGATTATATATTATATCATATTTAAGATATAAATCACACAACCCTGAATTATTATTGATTTATCAAATTAATCATCTTAATAATTCAATCACCATAAGAGAGAATATTTGCAAGTCAATCCAATTCGTTCTAGTCCTTGACATAATATCTCCACTCGAAATTGGCAATGGGTCTTGTCCCAAAACTTGAGCCCCAAAGTTCATAAGTGGTATCTAGTAATACATTATGGCACAACCCAAAATCAAGGGGAGTCGGTGATCCGAGTTAACCTTTCACAGTTTTATATTTAGTCTTTTTGTCTCATGATATCTCATTTAAGCACAAGCCATGGTCACATGTCAAGCTTATATTGCTTAATGTGTTTCTTGATCCCAAGTGGATTGATATAACAAATGACATTGATAACCCTTTATCAATTCATTCGAGTATGCATACATTCCATCAATCATACTTATCAAGTGGCCTAAAGATATCACTCTTCTTAAGAGGAACAAATTCGTCACTCTCACTATCACTCCTCTACAAGATTCATGGCATATCCAAACATAGCATTTATTGTTACCCTATTACGGATAACGTTTGAATAAGTCAAAACATGTGATTCCTTAGGCAGGACTCGATAGTAAGTTTCAATTAGAGGACTCAAATATCACCACTGCATGAAAGCTACTTGTGACATTACTCCGTGAAGTGCTTTCATAGCGGGCCAGTCCAATACATGTTCCCCAACATGTATATATGTTCTAAGTGATATCCCATATCCATAATCAGTAAATGTGATTATCCTCTTAGCAACATACTAACCTTAGTTTATTATCATTCCCATGATAATAATCGCTTAGGAACATTTAGAATAGTATTATGTTTACCTTATGGTTTTACTATCAAGCCACACACTTGATGGCATAAGGAAGAGTAAACTATGCATGGATATTTTATAATATTTAATAGATATGAAATGAAATGCCTCTTTATTAAATGATAAATTGAATGACAATGTACATAAATGATTGGACTTAGGCACTAAAACTAACAGAAATGATGATCAAGATTATTATATATTCTGAGGGATTATCATGTTTTACTGATCATGGATATAGGATGTCGCTCAAAACATAAATATATGTTGTGAACATTGTATTTGACTGACCCACTATGAGAAATACTACGTAGATTATGTCATTAATACTTGTTATTGTAACAATGATATTTGAGTCCTTCTAGTTGGATTCACCAGACTAATAAAATGCATGGCTGTGTTTGAATGAAATTGATAGGGTTAACAATATCATTTGTTTAGTCAGTTTACTTAAGAATGAATAAATTTTGATTAACCTATATAAAGATGACATGATCCATGCTTTATGCTTAATTGAAATATCGTGTGATAAAAAGACTAAATATCATACTGTGGACTAGGTTTTATTGAATCATTGAGTTCACTTAACTTGAGTAGTCATAATGTCTTACTAAAGGCCACTTATAACTCATGGACTAAGAATGCGATTTAGGCCTGATGCCAATGTTGAGTAGGACTTACAAGGTCACACACAAGAACAAGCTTTAGTGCAATATAAATTATCACTCTCTTTAGCCTGTTGATTATTTATGATTTTGATTAAATTAATTATATTTAAAAGGTGTATTAGATAAAAGGGGATAACTTTAACTTTACATCATTTAAAATTAAAATTAGATCTGTTGAAATTCGTAACTAAATATGACATTCATATAACAGATAAAATAGCGAAAATAATGAAATTTTTATCCTAGAATTCCATCAAGGATCCATGCACATCAACATAAACGATTAGGGTTAGGGTTTTATCTTGAAAAACCAAAGCTCGATTGTATGAACGAATGAATTATTGGTGTAGCTTTTAATATCCAAAATTCGAATCACCCTTTTGGAATCACGTTACTTTTGTGCGAACATGTCTAGAGGTATCCACACGAACGAACTTACCTTGGATCGGTGGAGTGTACTAGCACTTCTTTTAGAATCACTATTTTAAAACTCACAAAATAATTTTCTCTCTTTGAAAGTGGCACTCACTAATTCGGCTTTGCCCTGAAAAGAATGGCAAGGAGTGCACCCTATATGTAGGCATATGAGAAGACCAAAATAGGTGCATAAAAGAATATAAAATTTCCTCCTTGTCCTTGCAAAAATTCGGCCCTCATCCTATTCAAGCAATAAGGTGCCTAGTTTGCTTATCTAGTCTCACTAGGTTTGCCTTTCTTGTCCCATAAGAATAATCACTTCCTAATTAATTTTGTCACATATAAATTATTTATTTTCCTTGTCACACAAGAATAAAGCTCCTAATTAGTTAGTGCATATGCCGAAATTCTTCTTGTCACACAAGGAAAGTGATTCCTAAAAAATAGGAAGAGAGAGCCAAATTTCTCCCTCCCTTTTTAGGTTTATTGTGCTGAATTTTCAATGCTCCTAATTAGATTAGGTTTGGCCGAAATTCACATGGGTTTGTTTAATGTCATTAGGCTTTTAATTATATGATACATTATCATAAAATAAATCACTCACATAAGCATAATTATGTCACACATAATTAAATAATTATAACCATGATAATTGGTGATTGATATTAAAAGTCCATTACATTAATGGACTATGTATTAAATCTTATTTAACAGATAAATCATAAAATCCTGAATTATTATTGATTAATCAAATTAATCATTTTAATAATTCAATCACCATAAAGAGAGAATTTTTGTAAC